>WSFP011210932.1:0-65935 GCA_009831015.1 Picea engelmannii | reverse complement strand
TCAACTTGTAAAAGTAGGATGCAATATCTTCATCTTCCTTCATTTTCAGTTGTTCAAATTGACCTCTATAGGTTTGAAGCTTGGCCCCTTTGACTTTGGCCTCTCCTTCATAGACATTCTGGAGTTTGTCCCAAATATCCTTTACATAATCACAATAGATAACTTTGACATATATTGAGTCATCTAGACCATTCAAAATCACATTTGTAGCCTTCGAATTGTTTTCATCGAGTTTCTTCCCATCTCTATCTATTGAAATAGTGGTAGGTGTTGTGTATCCATCTACTACCGCTTTCCAAACATCAAATCTTTGTTCTTGTATATATGTTTTCATTATTCTACTCCATAAGGCATAGTTATGTCCATCAAACTATGGTCCTCCAATATTAGCATACTCCATGATCGTCCTTCCAGTGGTTAAATTGTTTTCTTGAAGGACCTGCTTTGATACCAATTGATGGAATACTAAGAGGGGGGTGAATTAGTCTGAGCACTTTCACCACTTTCAATCGTAGTATATATATAAACTTCAACTCAATCGGCAGTATTCAATAGCTTCAACTTTATCGAAAATATTCAATATTTATCACTTATGCATTCAATATATCATTGCATCATAAACAATATCATTCATCGATGCATAATAAAAAACAACAGATACATAGTACACCAAAATTTACGTCGAAACCCAAATGGGAGAAAAACACAGAATGATTTCTTATATATATCAAGAATACATTCATAGGAAGCACCAACTGGAAGGAGGCACCAACCCCCTGATTTACAGACTCCAACCTAAAGGAAGCTACAACTCTCTGAATTCTCTGGCACCAACTTGAAGGAGGCTATGACCCCATGATTTACAGGCTCCAAGCTAAAGGAAGCTCCAACTCCTTGTGTTCTCCGTCTCCAACTGGAAGGAGGCTATGACCCCCTAATTTATAGGCTCCAACCTAAAGGAATCTATGACTCTCTAAGTTCTATGGCACCAACCGGAAGGAGGCTACAACCCCCTTTCCTTGCCCTGTCCTACCACCCTGAAATATAAGTGTAGACTCAACCTATCACTAACACTGATATTTTCACTACCACTATCACTAATACATAAACCAACCTGTCATTGTCACTGTCACATCAACCTGTGACTACCACTGTCATATCAACCTATCATTGATGATCAACTAATCATCCAACCTATCACTGTCACCGTCACTTTCACTGTCACTGTCATCATCATTGAGATACCATCATCAACCAACTATAACCAGATCCACTCACATGGATACCAAAACCATCACCAAACCATGTACATCAACCATGTACCATTCCATGAAATCAACCATGTACCAAAACATATACCATACCATGTACATCAACCATGTATCAAACATGTACCATATCATGCATCAACCATGTACCAAAACCTGTACCATACCATGTACATCAATCATGTACCCGAACATGTACCATACCATGTACCAAGATCACCAAGAAGTTCCTTTAGCAATGTAACATATCATCATCAACTCATGAACCAAAACATGTGCCTCAACCATATACCATATCACTCATGATATGTCTCAATCATGCCACACACCATATACCATAAGATATCATCAATGAAGTGCCTCAAGCATGTGATAACCTCACCATAACATATACCAAACCAGACATCAAGATAGTCAAGATATGATCTAATCATTGTACCATAACATCATCAAAGTGTACCTCAAGCATATGCCCAAATATCCAAACCATGTGCCACAATGTACCTCAAGCATGTATCATACCATGTGCCATATACCTCAAGTATATGCCAATGTCACAAAGTTGTGCCTCTAACAATGAACCATAACATCCATAAACCAAGTACTAAGGATATGTCTCAAGCATGTATCAATATCACCAAGACATGAACCTCAACCATGTGAAACCATGCACCAAAAGGTCTCCAATACATGCCTTAAGCATGTGCCATACCATGCATGATACAAGCCTCAAACAAACACATAAAAGACATTCCTTTACTCATGAAGAGGACCTGGTGCATATCATTCCAAACCAATGGACCAACCTGGTGCATATTATCTCAAACCAATGGACCAACCTAGTGCATATCATCTTAAACCAATGGACCAACCTGGTGCATATCATCTCAAACCAATGGACCAACCTGGTGCATATCATCTTCAGAAAACCAAAGATAACATCTTCTTTGTGACCTTTTCATAGATCCATGACTTGCACATTATTGTCACACACCCACAATGGGGCATAAATAAATTTTGTTGTTTCTTAACTCTCTTTAGTTTCCCATTTATTCTGTTGCAGGTTCTTCCAATCCGCGACTCTTTCATGAGCCCCCTTTTGAAGGGTTTGAGCAACAGGTGCTAGCTTTCCATGCTAGCCCCAGACCAATTTGTCACACACCCACAACGAGGCATAAATAAATTTCTCTTTTTCTTAACTCTCTTTAGTTTCCCCTTTCTTCTGTTGCAGGTTCTTCCAATCCGCGACTCTTTCCTGAGCCCCCTTTTGAAGGGTTTGAGCAAAAGGTGCTAGCTTTCCATGATAGTGCCCCTTCCTTCATATGTCCTCAAGCTATGACCACACTCTCCCTCGATCCAACGGTCATGATCTCCTCTCTCGTGAATCGGGATTTCAAGTTTCACGACTTGGAGGTTGGCTTACCTTTGTTTCCCCGATTCCTGATTTCTTGATATTATCTTTCTAGATGAACGGTCTGGATCCCTCCTTCGATCAATGACTGTGATCCTTTCACGAACTCAGACTTCGCGAGTTGTGAGTCAGCAAAACCCTAACTTCTTGCCACTCATCCCTTCTCGATGGACGTCTAGGATCAAATCGTGGCTTCGGGTATCGGGTATTTGGATCTGAGTCAACCCTGACTCTTATGATCCCCGAACTCCCGACGATGTTAGATTAATAGTCCACGATCTCCCATGATCCGATGCTCCAGATCCTTTCTCGCAGATCGAGTCTTTCCTGATCCCCAATTTCCCAAAATTCAACCGCATCAAATCAATGGTTCGCAATCCTCCGTGATCCAACTGTTGAGATCAAATCGCGAGTTCATGTTTCTCGAGTCTTCACAACTCTTGCCTTTGAATTTCATGATGTGCGAGTCAGTGAAATGTTGATCTTCTGCCACGTGTCCTTCCCAGCACCAACGGCTAGGATCAGCTCCACTCTTTCCCTTGTGAATCTTTCGAAGTTTGAATCCTCGAACTCTTGGATCTGCTTCCATCTGTCTACCCTGACGATGGATGGTTTTGATGATTTCCGAACTTTGGGACTTGGAAAATTCCATTCTCATATATACTTTCGAAGGGTTTAACCCTCGTGCACCTTTTCTGGATCCAACGACTGTTGGTCCTCGCACTCAAATCTGACGGCCTAGATCTGATCTCCCCCTACGCGCTCTTCTAATTGTCTGGACGTGAATTCCCATGGTCCAGATCTCTCACAGTGCTCGATCCAACGGTCATTGTTGCTCCTCCTCCTAAGATTTCCCTTTCTTCCCTAGCTTGGAAGATTTCATATGTTTTGAAGGCCTCGGTCCCTGATCTACCTCCTGTGAGCCCTAATATATGGGTCTCTACTTCCACTTTCCTTCCGGAGTTTATGAACTTCAACCAAGTTCGCCTCTTGGACCTCATCTACACTCTTAAAAAGCGATTATCTCTTTTGAGCTTGGTTCTTAGGGGATTTTGAATTCCCACATACTCTTGCGTTAATCTGCTTGCTTCAGATCGACGGTCCATGACCTTCCTTGATACAATGGTCTAGATCACATCGCAACTTCGGGTTTCAGAAGTTTAGTTGTGCCAACATACGGATCTCCCGATGTGCAAATCCTCAATCTCGTGAATCCGACGATCAAGGAGGGACCCAATAGATCCTTAGATCTACGATCTAGATCACATCACAACTTTAGGTTTCGGGATTTTAGTCACGCCAACGTGCGAATCTCCCGACGTGTGGATTTGCGACAATTGAAGAAGTAGAGGCATTAACGCTTGCACCCCTTCTTCAAATCTAATGGTCGTGACAGACCCTGGGTTCTCTCGAATGCTCATCATCCGTTCCTCTTCTAAACGAAAGGATATTCCCTTTCGATACTTGAACCTCACTATTCTTCCTGAGCTTTGTTGGCTCTGAAGGACTTAAGAGTTTTGCACTCTTTCTTTTGAACGTAATGCTTCAAAGAATTCTCCCGCACACTCCTTACATTCATTCCTCAACTCTAGGACTTAATATGGTCTCGGTCTTTGCCCACCTTGCAGAGACTCGGTGCATACTTGCACTACCTCTCCTTAGCTTATTAGACTTCGTCCTTGCAGTGATTGCGGGGTTCAACTTCCGCAATCAAGGAAGTACTCACGCAACTCTAGGACGGTGACGAAATTCTCTGGGAAAGTGATTCCAAGGAATTAAACTAGAGCATAAGAAAATCAAGCAGATATGAAAGTTCTCAAGGAATGAACGCATACTTATAACTTAATCATTCAATACATAAACCATTATAGGCATATAAATACAAGTCATGCATTCATTATTTCCAATTCAAAGCACAAGGCATAAAAACACTTATAATAACCATAAGACATGATGCAACTGTTGAGAGGGGTGCTCGTTTCCACCCAACCATAGGCTCAGTCACTCCCAATGGATTTATCACTGGCCACCCCCGAGCTTAGGCCATGATGCTTTGAGATTCAATCTCTCACTTCTAGCTCAACGAAAGTTAGGGATGAAGGTTACTCTCCTTCTCCCTTTATAGGAATAGATGAGGACGAAGGTTACTCTCCTTCTCCTGACTCAATCTCTATTCTTTATGATCAGAAATCACTTTCACTTTCAATCCTTCCTTGAACCCGAGAGTTTCTGCTCTCCTCTCTGCATTTTTCACAGGCCCTCCCCCTGCCCACACCACGCTTCTTTTCTTGCCTTCCTTAGCAAGATTGTGTGTGGCTCGAAATCTTTGTCTGTGGTCAGGTCCGAAAGCCTTACATATGGGCGGTATGCCCCATCCCCTCATTAACTCTTGAGGAGGCCTTCCCACCTACCAACCTGACTGTAATTAATTTCGGGTCAGAGGGTTGTTCTGATCTTGAGCAATTAAAACCAGCATGGTACTGGTTCGGTGGAGGTTAACGCAACCATTCCGGGTCCCCTCCACCGTCTTTTCATTAGAAATTGTGGTCTCTCTTAGCACATCCCCTTCTCAGCAGTCATGCAACACGTTTCCATTATCTATTAAAATAACAAGTTTTACATTCATCGACCTTCATACAAAGGTCCACCAAATCAAACATTCACACTTTGAGTTTTCCATAGTTCCTGGCCAATAATGTTATATTTACAGACTGGGGGAAATAGGGTGTTACAATTCCCTTCCCCCTTAAAGGAATCATCATCCTCGATGTTCTATCTATCAACATGATAGGTATGTACAGAAGTAAACAAAAATGGATATGCTTGTCTCATGCCATCTTCCATTTCCCACATAGCCTCATCTAGGCCAAAGTGTTTCCATTGCACCTTGACCTATGCAATGTTTCGGTTCCTGAGAGATGTTTCCTTCCTGTCTAGTATGCATTGGGGTTCTGGTAGGAATTATCCCTCTGGTTCCACCTGGATCACAGACCAGTCAATTATATGATTAGCATCATGTACATATTTCTTCAATAATGAAATATGGAAAACATTATGTGCCTTTACTGTGGGAGGAAGTGTTATCCTATAGGCTACAGGTCCCACTCTATATAACACTTCAAAGGGTCCACAATACCGAGGTGCCAACTTGGCACAGGCTCCCATTCTCAGAGAAATCTTTCGGGGTCTAACTCTGAGATAGACATGGTCTCCGGATTTTAACTCTCGGGGAGCTTTCTTTCTGTTGGCGTAACTTTTCTGTCGGTCCTGAGCAATTTTCAGATTTTACCTTATCTACACCACTTGTTGTTCCATTTATTTTAGCTTGTCGGGTCTGATTGTAATTATGTCCACTGGATTACTCCGGTTGATTGGAATCTTGCATTGTCTACCATAGAGGACTTCAAAAGGGCTCATCTTCAAGGATCCCTGATAATCGTTGTTGTAGGCAAACTCTAACAATGGTAGGTAGTCTTCCCACTTCTTAGGTTGATCCATTACATGCATCTTTAGCATGTCCTCTACTATTTGGTTCACTCTTTCTGTTTGTCCATCGGTTTTAGGGTGATAAGTTGTCCTAAATAGTAATTTTGTGTCCAGACCGGCCATTAGGGATTTCCAAAAGTTTGAAGTGAACTTGGTATCTCGGTCAGATATAATTTCCTTGGGCATGCCATGCAGTCTAAATATCTCCTTCATGAATATGTTGGCAATATCTATGGCCTTGTAAGTTGATTTGACAGGAATGAAATGAGCAGACTTACTCAGTTTTTCCACCACGACCAAGATGGCATCATTTTGCTTGGTCGACTTTGGTAATCCGGTGATGAAATCCATGGAGATGGTTTCCCATTTCCATTCTGGGATTGGTAGGGGTTGTAATAATCATGCTGGATGTTGGTGATATGCCTTAACTTGCTGGCATTCTAGGCACATAGCTACATAGTTAGCTATGTCCTTCTTTAACCCAAGCCAATAGAATTGTTTCTTAGTGGTCGTGATCATCTTCTGATATCCTGGGTGACCAGTATATGGTCTCTTATGCAGTTCATCCATTATGAACCTCTTCAAGTTGTTACAGTTCAGAATATACAATCTATTTATGTAAGTTAGCAGCCCTTCCTCGAGCATTTGGTAGCCTTCATACTTTAGTCCTGCAGGCTCTTGTCTTAGGTATGAGGTCACGGTCTTGAAGAATGCATCTGTCTTTTGTGCATTTCTAACTCTTTCCGTGACATTCGTTTCATGGGTGCTTACTGCTGCCAGATGAATCATTTTTATACTTTTGCTAAGGGCATCAACCACCCTATTTTCCTTTCCTTTTATGTGTTTGAATTCGAAATCAAAAACACTAAGAAGATCCATCCACCTAGCTTGCCTGACATTGATCTTTGGTTGATCAAACAGGTGCCTCAACCCACAATGGTCTGTCATAAGCACAAATCTCGTTCCCAAGAGGTAGTGCCTCCACATTTTTAAAGCATGTACTATGGCAGCCAACTCTAGGTCATGGGTCATATAATTGATCTCATGCTCGTTTAATTTTCGAGACGCATAGCAAATTACACATCCCTCTTGCATAAGGACTCATCCAAGTCCTTCCTTGCAGGCATCTGTACACACGAGGTAATCATTTTCCGGGTCCGCAATCTTCATCACGGGTGCATGGGTCAGGAGGTATTTCAGTTCCTGAAATCTTTCTTCACATTTTGATGTCCAAATGAATTTGATCCCCTTTTTCTGAAGGGCAGTAATTGGACAGCCAATCTTGGAAAATCCTTTTATGAACCTTCTATAGTATCTTGCTAAGCCCATGAAGGATCTGATGTCTAATACATCCTTTGGGGTAGTCCATTCCATAATATATATGATCTTATCGGGGTCCACTGCCACCCCTTCCTTAGAAATGACATGGCCTAAATAATGGACTTGCTTCTGAAATAAGTTGCACTTGCTAAACTTAGCGTAGAGTTGATGCTCTCTTAGTACTTGAAGTACGTGTCTAAGATGTTCTTCGTGCTCCTCCCTGTTCTTGGAGTATATTAGGATATCATCAATGAAAACCAATACAACTTTGTCCAAAAATTTGTTGAGTACATTATTCATCAAGCACATAAAAGTGGGAGGGGCATTGGTTAACCCAAATGGCACCAACACGAATTCATAGTGACCATACCTCATTCTAAAGGTTGTCTTTTGGATTTCTTCATCCTTAATCCAGACTTGGTGGTATCCAGTCCTTAAGTCGATCTTTGAGAAGATGGAAGCACCTCCCAATTGGTCAAACAGGTCATCAATTATTGGTAAGGGGTACTTGTTCTTTATGGTTGTCTTATTGAGTTGTTTGTAATCTATGCACAGTCGGAGTGTGCCATCTTTCTTTTTCACAAACAACATGGGTGCTCCCCATCGAGATACACTGGGTCAGATGTAGCCTTTGTCCATCATCTCATTTAGCTGTAGCTTGATCTCAACCAACTCTGGCATGCTCATCCTATATGGCGTTCTAGATGTCGGTATCGCTCCTGGTGTAAGATCTATCGAGAAATCAATATCCCTTCTCAGAGGCAGACCTGGTATTTATTCGGGGAACATGTCCTTGTATTCTCTTAATATGGGGTGGTCCTCTAGGTTTGGTTTGTCGTCCTCAATGGATTCCAACACCTATATTACATATAAAGAACACCCTTTTCTGCAATACTTCTTCATTTGAAGGGTCGATATTTGTCTCATTGAGATAGGCTTTTTAATCCCTTGGAGGGTCATCATTCTCCCTTCTTTGTTTACACATTCTAAAGTTTTATGATAATAGTCCACTTTAGTTTTATAAGCAACCAACCAATCCATACCAATCAACAAGTCATACGAACCTAGGGGAAGTACGTTAAGGGTCGCTCGGGTGGGCAATCCACCCATGATGAATTGACAGGATGGTATGGACTCTGCCACCTTTCTTTTGGTCCCAGTGACTAATTGCACCAACCACAATTTAACTTGTCTAATTGGTTGTAGTTTACACTTATCAACAACCTGAGGGGCCACATAACTCAAATTAGAACTTGGATCAATTAAAATAGAAACTAGATGGTTGGTGATCATACCTTCCAGTTCCATTACTGAAGCTTGGTGGTCGACTTGATTATTGTCCAAGGCTGCTTAGATTCGTGGCATGCTCCTAGCCACATCATTGATGGTGGTAGCCTCTTGGATATTATAGACTCTCTTATTGTTCTGTTGTCTGTGTGGGCAGTCCCTCAATTTATGATCTTCTCCACAACCCCAGCATTTTAAGGGTTCCTTCTTGAGGTTATCGGTCTTTGTTGGGACTGTCTTAAAAAGTTTTTTTCCACTTTGATAGGGGAAATTTTGTTGATATACACTTCTAGCCGGAAGGCTCCCTCTATAATATTTTCCATAGTTCTTAAATCTTGAGGATTTAAACCCTCTATTCTGGAATCTTGAACTATTCTTCTTCTTCCAGTCCTCGTGGGGTCTTGTCTTACTCCCAAACTATTCATAACAATACCTCGCCTTTCGGATAGTTTCTTCTAAGGTCTTTGGTTCATCGAACTCAATCCTATCCCAGTAGGTCCGAGGTAACCCACTAATGAACTACTGCATTTTTTTATTTTTCGTCTTTTATGTAGGGTACATACCTCAGTAATTCAAGGAATTTATTGACAATTTCATCTATGGTGAGATGCCCTTGCCAGAGCTCATAGAATTCCTTAGTTTTCCCATCCATGTATTTTTCTAACATATATTTCTTCCTGAAGTATTTCTCAAACTTTTTCCATGACAAGTCCTTCTCATGGACTCCTTTCACATTCCAAAGGTCTTCCCACCATATAGAAGCCTTTCCATTCAGGTTGAAGATGGCTATTCGAGCCTTCAAGTTTTCAGAGTAGTCATGGACTCTGAAATACTTATTTAAACCAAGCAGCCAAGCTTCTACCTCTTCTCCCTTCTCAATCTCTCCATCGAAAGAGGGTGGTTTGGATTTCTTGAACTCTTCAGGACTATGGGTTTTGGAACGCTTCCATTTCTTTCCTTTCCTGTGAGGATGTGAGCTAGCCCTGTTACTAGAAGATCCATCAGAGTTGTCAGCTTCCTTTCCAGAGGACTCTCCTGGTGAGTGTCCCTTGCCTCCAGGTTGGACCTTCTTCGCGGTACTTCTCCCAGTGGGGTCACTTAGGGAGTCATGTTTTCGGATCTCAGGTGGACTCTGACTTCTCTTCTTATGTCTTCGATCCACATGACTAGTTGAGGGTTCATGCTGCAGTTGCCTCTGTATGTCGGATAAGCTCTATAGCAAGACTGCGTTAATTTTTGTTTGTTTCTCTTGCTCTTTTATCAATCTCTCGTTGTCGGCCTTGAAACTCTGTAACTCGGCCCTGAGGCTCCTTACAATTTCATCCAGATCTGGAGGGGTTTCCACCGCCCTCCTTTCGTTAGATTCTTCGTCTCTATTGTGGGAGCCATCCCCTACTTCATGACACGTCACCATCCTTTAGTCTTGGAGTTTTCCCATGATTCACTGACTACTCGAGTGTTGACCAAAAACACTTATTGTTAGCTAATAGTATATCAGTTTATGAACAATACACGGTTCAATTTCTTAAATGCATACACATAGTAGAAAGTTTCACTCTTTTCTTTAATAGCATTTTTAACCAGACTTTTAAGAAAGAGGCAAGGTAGGGTGTCACTCCTTTAAAGGTACTCCAAATATTGTTTTTAAGCGACTCATCTATAAGCCCAAGCAGGCCAAGTGTTGTAACCAAACTCTAATACTATTTTATCACACACCCACAACGGGGCATAAATAAATTTCGTTTTTTCTTAACTCTCTTTAGTTTCCCCTTTCTTTTATTGCAGGTTCTTCCAATCCGCAACTCTTTCCTGAGCCCCCTTTTGAAGGGTTTGAGCAATAGGTGATAGATTTCCATGCTAGCCCCTTCCTTCATATGTCCTCAAGTTGTGACCACACTCTCTCGCGATCCAACGGTCCTAATCTCCTCTCTCGTGAATCGGGATTTCACGTTTCATGACTTTGGAAGTTGGCTTACCTCTGTTTCCCCGACTCTCGATTTCCCAGTATTCACTTTCTAGATGAACGGTCTAGATCCCTCCTTCGATCAATAATTATGATCCTTTCACGAACTCAAACTTCGCGAGTTGTGAGTCAGCGAAACGTTGACTTCTCGCCACACGTCCCTTCTCGATGGACAACTAGGATCAAATCGTGGCTTCGCATATCGGGTATTTGGATGTGAGTCAACCCTGACTCTTCCAATCCCCGAACTCCCGACGGCATTAGATCAACGATCCATGATCTCCTGTGATCCAACAGTCTAGATCCTTTCTTGCGGATCAGGTCTTTCCCAATCCTTGATTTCCCAAAATTCACCCGCATCAAATCAACGATCTGCAATCCTCCATGATCTAACGGTTGTGATCAAATCATGAGTTCTTGTTTCGTGAGTCGTCACAACTCTTTCCCTTGACTTTCCCGATGTGCGATTCAGCGAAATGTTGATCTTCCACCACGTGTCCTTCCTAGCACCAATGGCTAGGATCAACTCCACTCTTTCCCTTGCAAATCTTTTGAAATCTGAATCCTCAAACTCTCGGATCTGTTGCCATCTATCTACCCTGACGATGGACGGCTTCGATGATTTCGGAACTTCGGGACTTGGCAAAGTCCATTCTCCTCTATACTTTCGAAGGGTTTAACCCTCGTGCACCTTTCCTAGATCCAACAGTTGTTGGTCCTCACACTCAGATCTGACATCCCAAATCTGATCTCCTCTTGCGCGCTCTTCTAATTGTCTGGATGTCAATTCCCACAGTCCAGATCTCTCACAGTGCTCGATCCAACGGTCATTGTTGCTCCTCCTCCTAAGCTTTCCCTTTCTTCCCTGACTTGGAATATTTCAGATGTTCCAAAGGCCTCGGCCCACGATCTACCTCCCGTGAGCCTTGATATATGGGTCTCTACTTCCGCTTTCCTTTCAGAGTTTATGAACTTGAAACAAGTTCGCCTCTTGGACCTCATCTGCGCTCTTAAAAAGCACGTATCTCTTCTGAGCTTGGTTCTTAGGGGATTTTGAATTCCCGTATACTCTTGCTTTAATATGCTTGCATCAAATCGACAATCCATTACTTTCCTTGATACAACGGTCTAGATCACATCGCAACTTCGGGTTTCAGAAGTTTAGTCGTGCCAACGTGTGAATCTCCTGACGTGCGGATTTGCGAAGATTGAAGGAGTCGAGGAGTTAAGGCTTGCACCCCTTCTTCAAATCTAACGGTCGCGACAGACCCTAGGTTCTCTAGAACGGACATCATACGTTCATCTTCTAAACAAAAGGATATTCCCTTTCGATACTTGAACCTCACTATTCTTCCTGATCTTTGTTGGCTCTGAAGGAGTTAAGAGTTTTTCACTCTTTCTTTTGAACGTAACGCTTGGAAGCATTCTTCTGCGCACTCCTTACGTTCATTCCTCAACTCTATGACTTAAGATGGTCTTGGTCTCTGCCCACCTTGTAGAGACTCGGTGCATACCTGCACTACCTCTCCTGATCTTATTAGACTCCATCCTCGCAGTGATTGTGGGGCTCAACCTCCGAATCAGGGAAGTAATCACATGACTCTAGGATGGTGATGAAATTCTCTGGGAAAGTGCTTCTGAGGAATTAAACTAGATCATAAGGAAATCAAACAAATATGAAAGTTCTCAAGGAATGAACGCATACTTCTAACTTAATCATTCAATACAAAAACCATTATAGGCATATAAATACAAGTCATGCATTCATTATTTCCAATTCAAAGCACAAGGCATAAAAACACTTATCATAACTATAAGGCGTGATGTGATTGTTGAGAGGGGTGCTCGTTTCCACCCAACCATAGGCTTAGTCACTCCCAATGGATTTATCAATGGCCACCCCCGAGCTTAGGCCACAATGCTTTGAGATTCAATCTCTCACTTCCATCTCAATGGAATTTAGGGACAAAGGTTACTCTCCTTCTCCCTTTACAAGAATAGATGAGGACGAAGGTTACTCTCCTTCTCCTAACTCAGTCTCTATTTTCTGTGATCAGAACTCACTTTCGCTTTCAATCCTTCCTCAGACCTGAGAGTTTCCACTCTCATCTCTACATTCTTCGCAGGCCCTCCCCTTGCCCACACCATGCTTCCTTTATTGCCCTCCTCAGCAAGATTGTGTGTGGCTTGAAATCTCAGTCTGTGGTCAGGTCCGGAAGTCTTACAGATGGGCGGTCTGTCCCATCCCCTCATTAACTCTTGAGGAGGCCTTCCCACCTACCAACCTGACTGTAATTCATTTCGGGTCAGAGGGTTGTTCTAATCTTGAGCAATTAAAACCAACATAGTACTGGTTTGGTGGAGGTTAACGCAACCATTTCGAGTCCCCTCCACCGTCTTTTAATTAGCAATTGTGGTCTCTCTTAGCACATCCCCTTCTTAGCAGTCATGCAACATGTTTCCATTATCTATTAAAATAACATTGTTTACATTCATCGACCTTCATACAGAGGTCCACCAAATCAAACATTCACACTTTGATTTTTCCATAGTTCCTGGCCAATAAATTTATGTTTACAGACTGGGGGAAACAGGGTGTTACAATTATCAACCCGCGGATGTTTGCGCTTTGCTCCACTGCAGCCCACGGATGTCCACGCCTTGCTCCACTGCGACCCGCAGATAACCTCATAAATTTAGTTTGCATACTTTTCTCTTCACTTCCCTTCACTACCTCAAATATGCTACAAAAATATTTACCAAAAGATCACTTGAAAGATAGATAATCATTGAACTTGTGTGTGTATTTAAACTTGTCCATGTGACTTATATCCTTAACTTTAGGGTCAACCTGTACTTTCTTGTTATAACCATTTTACCCTTTAATTAATGACTAGTAACTTCTTGTTGGAACCATTCAGGGGCTTCTTGACCATTCTTCGGGGGTTTCAACTTCATGAGAGCATAACCCCTCAACTGTGAGGAACCACGTGGCGAACCACCTACCATCGGAAACGGTGCAACAAGGACTATCCATCTATTAGTCTGTTACATGCATTTACATTGTCCTTCATGTCCTTTTTCTTTAAACAACTTTGGGCTTCATGACCACACATCTGGGTTTCTTGTAGACTTCTTCAAAGCGTCTTCCCGTGATGGTCATGCTTAAAGCTAGGTCATAAGGGGACCACTTTGGAGACTTCTCCAAATACACCAATCACTTCTATTGACATCAATGACAACCATCTCTGTTGACATCAATAAAAACCAACTATCCAACAACATCAATGGCAACCAACTATCCAACATGATTAAACAATTTTTATGTGGTTTTAAACTTAATTGTCATATTTTAAAAATTAGAATTAAAAAATCAAATAGTTTGTCATGTGTCCTTATTAATTATGGTCATCAATACTTATTTGTACACATGTCACATCTATTAATGTCACTTCTATTAATTATTTTAGATATTAAATAAATACATAATAAGAGTTTGAAATATTAAAATTATAACATAATTATTGAGAGGAATTTATTATTCATAAACAACATGAATTTTACATTTTAATAAATAATTTGAAAAGTGGATTAAATATAAATTTACATTATTAAAAATAATTTGAAAAGTGGATTAATTTGTAGTGTTAATTTTAATATTTCAAACTCTTATTACTATATTTATTTAATATATAAAATAATTAATAGATGTGACATGTGTACAAATAAGTATTGATGACCATAATTAATAAGGACAGATGGCAAACTGTTTGAATTTTTAATTTTTAATTTTTAAAATTGTTTTTTTAAATCTAACGATTAAGTGTAAAACCACATAAAAATTGTGTAATCATAGTTAACAACCAATCACAAAACAAAAATTTATATTTAAAAAATTTAAAATTTATTTTTCAATTTAATAGATAAATTTTTGGAGACTTTAGAAAATTTTATGAAGAAAATGAAAAAATGCAAATTATTTATAATTCAAAACAAATTCACGTAAAGCAGTTACAATATAATCTGCCTTCGGTAGGTATAAAAATATTAAAGCAACTCACCTTTACTGGAAATTTTATATGCAAACCACTTGTGATTTGATCTTGACACTCAGTTAAAGAATAATTGCATCCATAAAGAAACAGCTTCAACAATACCATTTACGACCTTATGTGTTGTTTGATTATTGATCTTAGGTGTCATAAATGCGTCATGATTAAGACCAAGCTTACTTTTGTTAAGAGAGATGACCTTCTCCATTTCATCAATTATTCCTATTACAACCTAGTCATGCTCACTCTCTGTGAACTTACTGACTTTAAAATATGTTATATAGGCTCCATTAGTAATCAAACAAGATTGGGCTATTTCATGCTTCAAATCCTATGGAAAGAAAGATCATATTTGGGTTTAAAAACCAAGTCAACGGTCTCAACCTCTTGATCACCTAAGACTTGAATGTTTGGCTCTGGCTTCGGCTCCAAGTCTAAGTTTGTAAAATGAAAATATTTAAAAACAAGGCAGACATATTATTCATTCAACAATTCACAATGTTAGATACCACATTCATTTTCTTGATTGGAAAGACTACAACTCATATAACATATGTTTGAAGTAAGACATCCACCATACATTAGACTACTTGTTGAAAAAGTATTGTCATGAAACTTATTGATCGATTTTTTAATGATTTTCTTTTATGTACACAAATGAGATTTCTTGTGACTTATGCTTAAAAGAGCGTTGTTTTTTAACATGTGTAATCTTCCATGCATTTATTTTGTTCATAAATTAAGTACATTTTTAATTATATTTTAAGAAAATGTATTTCAAAAATACTTTACAGAAAATGAACCTTGTTAACTAAAGGAAATCCTTCATATTTGGTGCAAACGAAAGTTGATTTTGGTAAACCAATAGTCAACCTTAGATGTTTTGATTGCTTAGGATACATCTATTTGTAAAAATATGAAGAGCAAGCACAAATATTCAAGATCTTATATGAAAGGCATCAAAATTCAAAATGTCGATAGAATTTAGATCTCTCGTTGGATCGTTGATTGTAACTTGTCTCAAAAGGCTCTAATACCATGTAGGAGTTTTGACATGGTCATAGGAACAAACACAAAACAAGCTAACAAAACAACATTGAATTTATGTTGTAAAAGTGTTGGAGAGGGACACATCCATGGTGCAAACGCATCATGTCTTTCACACACATTACCCTCATGCGTTATGTATTAAATGTTGGATATGTGTTATATTCTTTGCAAGAGCAATAGTGTTTGTGTTGCGCTGGGCGCACAGGGGGGTTTCAGGGGGGGGTGCAGGGGGGCGAAGCCCCCAACGCAAGGGTTTGGGGGTAGCGCCACCGAGAAAAAAATTATGCCTCAGGAAACGTGTCACATATTTAGGTGGTTTTTCGGCACATGGTTTCTTTGCCGATGGTTTTCTATTTTCGGTTAAGGAATTAGGGTTGTTGACTAATCCAAGTCATTGGGTTAGGTTTTTGGATGCCATTGGCTCCTATATGTATATTTTATTATAAACAATGTATCACTATGAATGAATAGAGAATATGTTGGTTTTCCCAGTTTGGGTTTCCAGGGGAAAAATCTTTGTTTAATGTTTGTATTTTCCATTGTATTTTTTTTGTTCTTTTACTAAAAATTTGTTTGCAATAAATATTGTACAAGGTTAAATTCTACATAAAACTCTCTCTCTCTCTCTCTCTCTCTCAATTTATGTCGTAAAATCCTTGGAGAGTGACACATCCATGGTACAAAGGCATCATCTCTCTCATACATGTCACCTTCATGCCTTATGTATAAAACTCTCTCTCTCTCTCTCTCTCTCTCTCTCTCTCTCTCTCTTTGAAAAAATGAGAGGCTTGGTGAACTAGGAAATCATGACATTAAGAATAACAAAGTCGCTCCACTTGAGTAACTTCTATAATTAATGATCATGGTAGTGTCACACTCAAGATTATCTAGTTATCCATCAAGTCAATCGGAAGTAAGAAGGACTCCAACTATCTTGATATTATCTTAGGATAAGGATAAGATTGTATTGATTATCAAGAATAGCACTTGGGTTAATAGGTCATTCAAATAATGACATGTTCTAGCAAGTAAACACACATGGCCATAGGACATTAGACCAAATTGATCTTAAGTACAATCTCTTAATGTCTAATATATTAATAAGATATATCTCTATTCAAACCTCTAATTAAAGAGATTCAAAAGAAATTTAAAAATAATCAAAGGCAGAATATTTATGTGAAATTTAAACTCTTTCAAACCAATTTTCATGAAGATATGCAAATTTAAAGTTGAGTTTTGGAAAACCTCTTTCACTAAAAACATTAAGGTTGTTGGAATTATTGATTATGTGTTGTCATTGATGGCAACATGAGTCCAACATGTACAGTAATCAGAAGAAAAGAAAGATCACCTTGTGGCAGAAGCAATTTGTGACCACTATTGATCACGTTAGGATCAACAGTGATCCTATGACTCTAAAGCTCAGGAGAGGTAGCATACAAAGAATCCATGTACAGAAGGAGTATAGAATGCACAAATAATTATTAAAATCTCAGGAGAAATAGCGATGAAACAGATCAGAAGAAAGAAACGTTGATCGAAGATCAGAAGGGAAAGTGCATTGCAGAAACGTGATAGGGATCGAATTCCTATAACACACCCATGATGGGGCATAAAATATTTTGCTTTTCTTAAAGGACAAATTCTCCATTCATGGTTTCTAATTTGGAAAGTTGGGGAACCAGTCTGACCTCCCAGTCAAGGATCTATGATTCTGAAGCCAAACGACTCTCTGAGACCTTGATGGTCTCACTCTATAATTAAACACGGACCCTTTCAACTTCCGGGTGTAGGTCTACTGGTACCTCGCAACCTTCCCTTCGCGCTAGGGGAATCTTTGAGTCTGCACGCTAACCCATTTTTCTGATAAGCCCCTCCTTGAGGTGACCTTGGGCAATAACCTCACGCAAACACACAATTGCGGGCGCGGCCAAAGGCGGTTTGAAACCAAACTACCTTTCAGCCCGCAATTCTCCTCAAGCCTCCACGTGTCCTTTCTTCAAAACTATGGTTTGGATTGTGGCCCGCCCTCAACTTTTTAAATTTTGTGCATCTCCTATCCCTACAATTCTACGGGACCATAGATCTCACGATCTTTACGGTGCCTCTAAACTGACAGCTCAGATCTATCCCTTTCAAAGTTGCAGATCAGATCTGACCTCTTTCAAATCAACGGCTGTGATTTATTTTGGAATTCTGGACTTCAGAATTCTCAAGTCTCAAACTTTCCTTTCTTCCATACGTCAATCTTCCGGAGTCGACAATTTGCATACACTTGTCCTTCTCAATCAGCGGTTCTGCCTCTGTTTCGAGGGTTTGACCTTTCAACTAGATCAATGGTCCTGTGGCCCTTTTCTTGATCAACAGTTGACATTTCCTTTGGGTCTCCGGACTTCTGCGATCTCAAATCTCAAACTTCACTTCCCCTCGAAGTAAGCGGATTACTGTCGTTTGTCCACTTAAATTGGACGGTTGAGGCTTGCTTCAGGTATTTACCCAAAATATACAGATTTATGCCACCTGTCCTCTTGATCTGATGGCTATGAATTACTTCGGAACTTTACACGGAATCCACTGATGTATGCCACGTCTCTTCTGCATTAGACGGTTCAAATTCAGCTCAGACGATCCGACGCTTGAGATTTACTTCGGACGATCTGACAACTAAGATATACTTCGAATGATCAGATGGTTGAGATTTACTTCAGCTCTCTAGCTCTCCGGACTTCGGGAGTTTCAAATCTCAACTGAAAACTCTCAAACAGATTTCTCCGAAATCCATGGTCTGTCACCACGCGTCCCTCTGGATCTGGCGGTCCTGATTCACTTCGGGTCTTCGGGGTTTGAGAATCTCAATTCTCAACTAAAACCTTGGTGTGATTCACCTGGAGCTTGTGATCTATTAATATGTGTCCTCTCTAAATCAACGGCCCTTGTCTCCTTCGGGACTTCGGCCTTCGGAGATCTCAGATCTCAGTTTTCCTCACTCTTTGTTTCCCTTGGAACAATTTTACCCAGAGTTCATGATCTGTCACCACGCACCCTTCTAGATCTACGATCCATATTATGTTCAGCCTTCCGACTCTTCGGCTTTCGGGGCTTCGGGAGTTTGCCTCACTCCTCACTTGGAAACCTCCGAAGTAGTCTTCCCCGAAGTCTTCGATCTATCGACACGTATTTCATTTCGATCAATGGACAGGATCTACTTCAGCTCTTCGGCTTTCGAGAGTTTCAAGCTTCTATGCATTCGTTTCCTTCCGAAGTGCGTTCGTCTGGAGACTCCGATCTATCTACACGTACCCCTACTGGCGATCAACGACCAAGACCTACTTCTTGTCTTTACCTGGATTCCAAAAACTTATGCCACCTGTCCTTTGGATCCAACGGCTGACGTTTACTTCGCTCTTCGGATTTTGGGAGTCTCAAATCTCAACTGAAACCTCTCGAAGCGATTATCCGAAGCTTACAATATGCTGACACGTGTCTCCTGGTGAGGAATGGTTAGGATCTCCTTCTCCTGACAATGAACTATCCTAAACTAATTCGAAACTTCGGGACTTTGGTAAGTCCACTCTCATGCATGTGTGAAGCACTAAGGCTTGGGCACCTTACTTCGATCATGAGGCTATTGGTCCTCTACGTTGTGATCCAACGGCCACTTCCGCTCCTCCTCCCGAGCTTCTGATCTCTTCCAGTTTAGAGGATTTTCTAAGGGTTCAAAGGCCTCAACCCTTGCCCCTCCTACCGGTCCGTCTCTTGGACTTCATCTGCACACTTGAAAGTGTTATCTCTTATGAGCTTGATCTCTTTGGGGATTTCGATTTCCCACACACTCCTTGCATTTCAAGGATCTCGTCAAACTTAGATCGAAGGTTGACGGCAATCGACAATTCACAGTAATTGTGGGGCCCCAACATGAATGCTCTTTATCATATATCTCAACCTCCACAATCTAGAAAGTGTTCACCCAACCTAGTCTAACCGGAGTCGTTTATCTTCCAGCCTAACGAGATCAATGACGTTAGTGAATTGTGGGTCGAGAACTAGCACATCCGCTACTTTCACCTTCGCGCTCCACAATGATTCCCCACCCTCGATCTCCATTCATGGATCGTCGGTTCACAGTGATTTCGGGGTCCCACCTTCGCAATCTGAGAAGTGCTCGCTCAACTCTAGTCTAATCCTAGTCGTTGATCTTCCATCCCCAACGAGATCAATGACATATGTTGATTACGGGCCATGAACTAGCAGGTCCGCTAAATTCACCTTCACACTCCGCAATGATTCCCAACTGTTGATTAAATCGAATGGCTGGTGTTTGATTTGGTAACTCCAGTGAGTATTTTAGTCGATCCGATGACCGGGATGGCCTCTCCTCCCATTAAACAACTCGCATCCGTCTTCGCTGTCAGATTCTTAAGTCATGGATAGTTCTAGTGACTTGACTATCATCTAACCTCCTAGATCTAACGATCAAGACGGTTCTCAGGCATCCTCAGAGTTAACTCCAGGACTTCAAGACTTCGGGGATTTTACCTCCCTTGCGACGAAATTGCTCAGTTTGTCGAACTCGCGAAGTTCGAATGACTCCAAGGGTTAAATCCCACGCTCTTTCCCATATCCAACGGTCACAATAGACCGTGGCTTCTTCCGAACAGATTTCATTTGTTTGTCTTCCAAACAAGGCAACCTTCCCTTTCAATACTTCAGCCTCGATACTCTTCCAAAGATTTGTTATCTTTGAAAGGCTTAAGAGCTTTGTGCTCTTTCTCTTGAACTTAACGCTTGGAAGAATCCTTCCACACACCCCTTATGCTCATTCCTCAACTCTAGAACTTAAGTGGTTCTCGAACTCTGCCTGCCTCGTAGAGAGCCTGTGCATACGTGCACTACCTCTCCTGATCTTTAACAAACTCCCTCCTCCAAGGGACACAAAATGACTAGGAGTGTCGACATGCATACATGAAACTGTGCTCAAGGTCGATGAACTAACAGTTCGTGGATCTAGCTTAAGCCACCACAGGGTGCAAGCATTTATGAATACAAAACATGTCCAATCCATACTTGCTTGAATACACAATTTAAACAAGAATAAAGAGATACAGTATAACCATTAAGCAAACATACACATCCCTGGGTCATTCACAGTATATCCCATTTCATTACATAATTACAGCTTAATTTCATAGGGTATGAGAATACTTATCTATTACAAGTTGCATCCCACCAACTGACTGTGGGTGTGCGCCTTTCCACCCAACCATAGGCTCATATGCATTCATTCTTAGCACTGTGTCCACCCCCGTGCCAAGCCACGATATCACTAGGGAATTTACGCCATCTCTCAGAGAAACTCTCTCTGTCACAACGACCTTGTGAGGTTTATCAGATGCTTCCTCAACATCAAGCTCGCGTTCGGGTCCTTCAGGTCGTGTTCTCAACACTTCCTTTGGGTTCGCACATCTCCCTTACGAGCTTGTCCTCTCGTCCTGTGTTTCCTCTCTTGTTGTCTCTGTATGTATCTTACCTTCCCTCCTCTGGAAGGTTTTCGACCTATCATGTTCATTCAGTCAGAAGGAAGCTCGGGTCTTCAGGTCTCTGTGGTACTTCGAGCTGACATCCTGCAGCTAGACCATGCTTCCATTCATAGGGGTGGTTGATGATTCAACCACTAGTCCTTTCTTTATTAATTGATTTCTTTCCTCTGGAGATATCATGGCTCATACTTCAAGGCTTCACCCCCCAACAGTTAGTTATGGGCAGCTTAACAATAATACATTTACATTGTCCACATGCCTTAGCATGGTAACCCTATTTTATGATTAATTACAAACTGGGGGAAACGAGGGTGTTACAATTCCCTCCCCCTTAAAGGAACATTGTCCTCGGTGTTCTTTCTCAAAAACACCTGTCATGCCTTTCTCATTCAGTTGTTTCAAAAATCTTGATCCTTCTTCCTCGGTCAAGTCTTTTTTCAGACCTTTAATATTGGTCACCTACTTTCAATAATTCTTGGACAACAAGCACGTTAATCATAGTCTTATGTGAAAACATTGCATAAAATTTCTAGGAAAATTTCATAATCTTAGCACAATAATTATCTGCGCAGTTTGTGGATTTGTATCCATGTGGTTGTTTTGTTATCTAGGCTCATTGTTTTTCCTTGACATACCCATTGGGTGCATGATCCCCATCAATAGTTTACAAGAACTATCAAGGTTTCATCTTCCTTGTGGTCACTCACCCTCCAGTCCCAGGCTCAGGCATCCCCTTCTCTGTTATACAGTCCCTCGGGTTATCCATCTTGCCTTGCCAAGGTTTTCTCACACAGGAAGAACTACCCATCATGTGCATGATCCCAAAAGTTTACAAGAACTATCATGGTCTCCTCTTCCTTGCGATCACTCAGCCTCCAGGCCTAGGCTCAGGCATCCCCTTCTTTGCTATACAGTCCCTCGGGTGATCCATCTTGCCTTGCCAAGGTTTTCTCGCACATAAATAATTCCAAAGACTCTATCGAGTCTTACAGTCGAGGAGTCCCTCATACTTGCTCTGGCGAGGTGTCCCTCCGGATTGTGTTACCTCAAAAAAACATATTCTAGGCGATCATGGCTTACCACATAGTTCTCATGGCTCAGCAGTAGCCATTTTTCATGCTTTTACAGCTTGACAGTCTTTCGACTCAGCTAAAGTTAGGGATGAAGGTTACTTTCCTTCTCATGGCACCGTAATAGATAGGGATGAAGGTTACTCTCCTTCTCCCGACATCGTAATAGATAGGGATGAAGGTTACTCTCCTTCTCCCGGCACAGTAATAGATAGGGGCGAAGGTTACTCTCCTTCTCCTGGTACCATAATAGATAAGGACGAAGGTTACGCTCCTTCTCCCAGTACCGTAATAGATAGGGACGAAGGTTACTCTCCTTCTCCCGGTACCGTAATAGATAGGGACGAAGGTTACTCTCCTTCTTCGGTACCATAATAGATAGGGACAAAGGTTACTCTCCTTCTCCCGGCAATTCATTCTTTACACAACCAAACAAATTGTTAGTCTCTATTTCATGCGATCAGATTATACTCTTTCCCATAGTTCTCCCTCGAACCTGAGAGCTTAGTTTCTCGTCTCTACTCTCTTCCCAGATCTTTCCCTTTTTACCTGTATCACGAGTATATAGAAATTAATGAGACATCGTAAATTTTAAATTCAAAAAACAAATCTTGTAAATCTGTCACCCACATATTTCCAAATTCCACATTTTGTTCTCATATTTGTTTCGCACAGGAACCAAATTCATAATTATGGGACTTTCCTTCCCATAGCGGTTTGGCTCAGCTGGCAATTGGTCTTCCTTATGGCTTACAACGTTGCCATATTCAAGACTCCTTTGCTTCCTGCACTTTCAACATTCCTTGCATTTTGGCTCAATAGGCAGTTGGTCTTCCTTGTGGGCTTACAATACTGCCATATCCAAGACCCATTTCCTCTTGAAATTTCAACATTTCTCAGCCAAACAAATTGTTAGTTTTCATGCACATTACCTCTTCAAAGTCAAGCATACTAACAGTCCAAGTCATTTTCATCTATTCAAGGATACCAAGAAAAAGGATACATCATCCTTTACCTATGCATCACTTCAGCCTACCAATTTTTTCAAAATGTAATTCAGATATCAATTGATTTTAATGAATGCATCAACATTCATGGCCACATTCATACCCAATGCACCCTTGCATTGATTTTAAGTTTCCCATTATTTTCAACAATTACTTTGCCATGGTGTATTGGAGTTTAGCCAAGCTTTCCACCATATGGCTTATTTATTCTCATTCATTGTTGCAGCAGGACTATGCTTGTGGCTATAGGATGATCATGATCCCAATTCAGTACATATGAAACTACAAGTTTCACAGGAATGCCTTTAAGCATTCCTCCTTCATTAATAACCAGAGTTCCAACACTCATGGCCACCCAAATTTGGTTTTCTCTAACACCTATACAATGTAAGTAGAAATGTTGGAAGGTCCTCCTTCCTCAATGGGAAATCCATTGTATGTCCTTTATGCAAACATGCATTTCCTGGAATCAATTCCATGCAACGTGCTATCTATGAGCACTTTTGTTTCCAATCGTTCCTTGATTGGTCCATGTATTCATGACATATCAGTTCATGAATTCTTCTGAGGATTACAATCAGTCTTTACTACCAGAGGTTCACACGTCCATCATTCAGGTTCTCCTTCCTGAATCATACCCTACTTGGGTTTCCAAGGCATACAACTGCCTTTCAACGTTCCATACATAACATTAAGACCGTAAAACATTTCAGAAGGGATTCTTACCCAATCCTTTCATACCTTGTGCCACATAGGCATGAACATTTTTTTATACCAGTTTTGGTTGTCAACACCCCCTCTAATATTATCCCATCAATGGTGCTCCATGGGGAATTTATCCCTTCAACAATATTTCAACACGAACCTTCTCATAGTCATCCTCTGATTGAGGTTTTTCATTACTGGCAACTATCTTTCTCAACAGTTCCAATCTATTTCTTTCTACACATGACATACGTCATAAACACATTAGTCGTCATGTAAATTAAAAATGCAAGTACCATAACATTTAAATTGATAAAACATTTTCAGACATGTCCTATCATATCTGTATGCACTTCATCACATTATCCTTAATGTTTTCATGAGTGCAATACAGACAGTTCTCAATTGTTTCTGCAGTAATACAATCTCCATCACTATGGTGTCAAAACATTTACTTTCATCAACGTACTAGCTTTCTCATCCCAGAGAAAAAACATAATACACAACAAGAAAAGAATTGAGGGCTCTCCCCTTCTTCAAATTATTTCTACATCGCCGGGGACTTTTCAGTCTAGCTGAGTTATTTCTAAGGCCTCACTGTCTTTTATCTGCTTTTGCAATTTACTCCCTGCTGGGATCTTCCTGCTCTTTTCCTTGAGCCACCTTAGTTAGGTTACATCATACATGTGCATCACTTGCATGTTTAATATCATTCATACTTAACTGGTATTAATATCAGCCTTCATATTAGGAATCACCACAATGCATTAACCCATGCACTCAAGCATGATTAAGCACAGATAAGTATTCATCATGCTAGCTTATTGCTTACACTTTTTCCATGTCATTCACACACATGGACATATTCAGATTCTATATCATTTTCCCAAGGATATTCCAATCATCCTTATGATCATGTATACACATTCATGTATAAGTAGGTGCATATCTTGCACCTTTTTACCTCATGCATTCACTTGATAGTTAAATTTCATCATTAGTGTCCTTTAGTTTGAGATTTCAGTCACTTAAAGGACTAATCTCACAGTCATATCTCATATTGATGTTGTCTTTTCTCAAGGCAATAACCAACCAGGGTCACTTTCCTCTTTATGCGACAACATCTAGCAAGAAAACCTTCTTGCCTCAGCGTCCATAGGGTTTTACCCATCTCACTTTTCTTTGGTCATGAGGAGTTATATACTCTGATTTTAATATAGAGCATTGACTATAATTGCCAGGGATCCTACCTGATCCTATCATATTCCTTTAAGCCAACAAAGGTATTAACCATTATATAATCTACCATCATCAGTTCCTGAAGTTCCAACTGCATCTGCTTAGAAGCAGCGTTACGAACACCAGGTCATCCATCCTTCGGGCTTCAGCTGCTCTTGACAGAAACTCTGCCACCTTCAGCTATCCACATTCAAGTCTTATTATAAATGTTAATTAGCAGATCCCTACTCCGACAAGAGTAGTTATCACTTTGACAAAGGGCTAAAGAAATTATTCTGTTGAAATTCAACAAGAATTCACAAAATCACAGGCTCAATCTGCAGTCCTTCTCCTCAACGAGTAAATACAGATAACAATACCTCCTTACGTGACTCGTACATGAGCCCAAGCAAGCCAAGTGTTGAAACCATGCTCTGATACGAATTTGTAACACACCCACGACGGGGCATAAAATTTTTTACTTTTCTTAAAGGACAAATTCTTCATTCATGGTTTCTAATTTGGAAAGTCGGGGAACCAGTCCGACCTCTCGGTCAAGGATATCTGATTCTGAAGCCAAACGACTCTCTGAGACCTTGATCATCTCGCACTATAATTAAACGCACACCCTCTCGACTTCCGGGTGCAGGTCTAATGGCACCTGCAACCTTCCCTTCGTGCTTGGGGAATCTCTGAGTTTGGACGCTAGCCCCTTTTTCTGATAATCCCCTCCTTGAGGTGACCTTGGGCGATAAACTCACACAAACACACAATTGTAGGTGCAGCCAAAGGTGGTTTGAAACCAAACTACCTTTCGGCCCGCAATTCTCCTCCAGCCTCCACGTGTCCTTTCTTCAAAACCGTGGTTTGGATTGTGGCCCACCCTCAACTTTTTAAAGTTAGCGCATCTTCGATCCCCGCAATGCTACGGGACCATCGATATCACGATCTTGACAGTGCCTCTAAACTGACAACTCAGATCTATCCCTTTCAAAGCTACGGATTAGATCTGACCTCTTTCAAATCAACGACTGTGATTTGTTTCAGAATTACAGAATTCTCAAGTCACAAACTTTCCTTTCTTCCATACGTCAATCTTCCAGAGTCGACGATTTTCAAACACCTATCCTTCTCAATCAGTGGCTCTGCCTCTACTTCGGGGGTTTGACCTTTCAACTAGATCAACGGTCCTGCAGCCCTTTTCTCAATTAACGATCGAGATTTCCTTTGGGTCTCCGAACTTCTGAGATCTCAAATCTCAAACTTCACTTCCCCTCGAAGTAAGCGGATTTTTGTCGCATGTCCACTTGAATCGGACGGTTGAGGCTTGCTTCGGGTCATTACCCGAAATCTACAGATTTATGTCACCTATCCTCTTGATCTAATGGCTATGAATTACTTTGGGACTTTACCCAGAATCCACCGATCTACGCCACTTCACTTCTGGATCAGACAGTCCAAATTCACCTCGGACGATCTGACGCTTGAGATTTACTTCGGATGATATGACGACTGAGATCTACTTCGGATGATCGGACAGTTAAGATTTACTTTGGCTCTCCGGACTTCGGGAGTCTCAAATATCAACTAAAAACTCTCGAACATATTTCTCTGGAGTCCACGATCCATCGCCACGCGTCCCTCTGGATCTGGCACTCCAGATTCACTTCAGGTCTTTGGGGTTCGGGAATCTCAATTCTCAACTAAAACCTCGGTGTGATTCACTTGGATCTCGCGATCTATTAACGTGTGTCCTCTCTAAATCAATGGCCCTTGTCTCCTTCGAGAGTTTGGCCTTCAGAGATATCAAATCTCAGTTTTCCTCACTCTTTGTTTCTCTCAGAACGATTTTACCCAGAGTTCATGATCTGTCGCCACGCGCTCTTCTGTATCTATGATCCAGATTCTCTTCGGTCGTCTAGATCTTCAGCTTTCGGGGCTTTGAGAGTTTGTCTCACTCCTCACTTGGAAACCTCCGAAGTATTTTTCCCCCAAGTCTTCGATCTATCGACACGTATATCCTATCGACCAATGGACAGGATCTACTTCGGCTTTCGGGAGTTTCAAGCTTCTACGCACTTGTTTCCTTTTGAAGTGCGTTCGTCCGGAGACTCTGATCTATCTACACGTACCCCTATTGGCGATCAACGGCCAGGACCTACTTCAAGTCTTTACCCAGAGTCCACAGACTTACGCCACATGTCCTCTAGATCCAACGACTGACATTTACTTCACTCTCCATATTTCGTGAGTCTCAAATCTCAACTGAAACCTCTCAAAGTGATTATCCAAAGCTTACAATCTGTTGACACATGTCTCTTGGCAAGGAACTGTCAGTATCTCCTTCTCCTGACAATGAACGGTCCCAAACTACTATGGGACTTCGGGACTTTGGTAAGTCCACTCTCCTTCATGTGCGAAGCACTAAGGCTCAGGCACCTTGCTTCGATCAGGCGACAATTGGTCCTATGTGTTGTGATCCAATGGCCACTGTTGCTCCTCCTCCTGAGCTTCTGATCTCTTCTGAATTAGAATATTTTCTAAGGGTTCAAAGGCCTCAACCCTTTCCCCTCCTACGAGTTTGTCTCTTAGACTATATATGCACACCTGAAAGTGTTATCTCTTCTGAGCTTGATCTCTTTGAGGATTTCGATTTCCCACACACTCCTTGAGTTTCAGGGATCTCTTCAAACTCATATCGAAGGTCGACGACGATCGACGGTTCACAGTAATTGTGGGGCCCTAACATGCATGCTCTTTATCAGAGAGCTCAACCTCCGCAATTTGGAAAGTGTTCGCCCAGCCTGGTCTAACCAGATTCGTTGATCTTCCAGCCTGATGAGATCAACGATGTTAGTGAATTGTGGGCCATGAACTAGCGCGTCCGCTACTTTCACCTTCACGCTCCGCAATGATTCCCCACCCTCGATCTCCATTCATAGATCGATGGTTCACAGTGATTGCGGGGTCCCACCTCCGCAACCTGAGAAGTGTTCGCTCGACTCTAGTCTAATCCTATTCATTGATCTTCCATCCCCAACGAGATCAACAGTGTGGATTTATTGTGGGCCATGAACTAGCAGGTCCGCTAAATTCACCTTCACACTCCGCAATAATTCCCAACCGTCGATTAAATCGAGCGGTTGGTGTTTGTTTCGGTAACTCCAGTGAGTATTTGAATCGATCTAACGACCGAGATGGCCTCTCCTCCCACTAAACAGATTGCATCCATCTCCATTGTCAGATTCTTAAGTCATGGGTAGTTCTGGTGACTTGACTATCGTCTACCTCCTAGATCTGACGGTCGGGACGGTTCCCAGGCATCCTCAGATCTAAGGCTCAGATTTAACTTCGGGACTTCGGGGATTTTACCTCCCTTATGACGAACTTGCTCAGATTGTTGAACTCGCAAAGTCCGAATGACTCCAAGGGTTAACTCCCACGCTCTTTCCCATATCCAACGGTCACAACAGACTGTGGCTTCTTCCGAACAGATTTCGTCCGTTCGTCTTCCAAACAAGGGAACCTTCCCTTTAGATACTTTAGCCTCGCTACTCTTCCTAAGCTTTGTTAGCTCTGAAAGGCTTAATAGCTTTGAGCTTTTTCTCTTGAACTTAACGCTTGTAAGAATCCTTCTGCGCACCCCTTACGCTCATTCGTCAACTCTAGAACTTAAGTGGTTCTCGGTCTCTGCCTGCCTCGCAGAGAGCCTGTGCATACGTGCACTATCTCTCCTGAGCTTTAACAGACTCCCTCCTCCAAGGAACTCAGAACGACTAGGTGTGTCAACATGCGTACATGAAAGTGTGCCCAAGGTCGACGAACTCACAGTTCGTGGATCTAGCTTAAGCCACCACAGGGAGCAAGCATTTATGAATACAAAACATGTCCAATCGATACTTGCTTAAATACACAATTTAAACAAGAATAAAGAGATACAGTATAACCATTAATCAAACATACACATCCCTGGGTCATTCACAGTATAATTATATTGCTAAGTTCTTTGTTATAGACACTGGAGTCCTACAACCACCCTTGCCTCTACCTCAGGTGAGATTTCATCTACTTCGCAGGTGTTGTTGAAAGGGTCGGTAGTTAGGGTTTTGTTGGTGTGATATTGTAGCGTTGAACCTTGGGTCTGCCCCTATGTCAACAGGTACCTTCCCTTTACCAATGAAACAACAAACGTTAGCAACAATCAATGATATCGATGTTTCAAATTAGTGACTTCAATATAGAAATATGCTACTTAAACACTTAAAAGATAAAATGTATAGCAACAACAATATATCCAAAATTTGCAAGCTATAATGAAAAAAATGATATAAAGACTTTGCAATTTGATAATACTTTGTCACTCACAATTTCAAGGTTTAAAACAAGTCAATAAGTGACTTCAATAGGTTGTCAAAACACTTGCAACAACAATAGAATGATAATTACAGCAGCAAAACCACTTCAAAAACTACTTAAATTATGCAATTTAAACAAGAACTTTAGCATGCATGATAGTAGTTTGCCTAGTACAAGTGTTGGGTGGTTTTATAGATAGTTTTAGGGATGTCAAGGGGCTACAATGATGATTGTAATAGTAGTTACAAAAGCAACAACAACCTCAAGCAACTTCGTAACTTTGCACCTAGAACGCTAGCAAAAGGGAGAAGAGAGCCTTGGGATGATAACATCTAGGCAAATGCAAATTTATGGGTTAGATTTAGGGGTCATTATGTTGATTAAGGCTGCTAAATAAGGGTTGTAACAACAATTATAGCAGCAGTAATGTGGTTGTTAGCATTAGTGAAAATTTCAAGAAGAGAGTTTGAAAATTTGCTTGATCTCATTCATCCACAAGAGTGTAAAAAATCAGTGCCTTTTAGGGGGTTATGGAGTCAATAATAGTAACAATGTCACTTGGGAAATAAAATAATGATAATGCTTAGCCAAAGGAATAAGTAAATGCAAGAGGTGTTGTCACTTCAAGGCATCAATCATTTGACCTTTTAAGAGAGGTTTTGCTAGAGAGTAGGCACTTCTAGGCCCTGGCGTACCTTCCTTCCTTAGTGTTTTTGAAAGACAATTTAATTGGTGACAAGAATGAGATTAATAGAGAGCTACCACTTTAGGGCTACAATAATCACTCCCAAGAAAATGTATAATTGGAAAGATCAAGCTAGTAGAATAGTTATAGAGAGAAAGAAGCATTTGTTGTTTCTCCCTTAGGGTTTAAACAAGCAATTTCATAATCTTAGACATTAAACAAGTAAATTTTACCACAAACATCCATAACACTAATAAAAATGCAGATTTTCCACTTACTTCACCAAGAATAATCAAGTCAAACCCTAGTTGAAGACCATTCCACCGTGAAAAATGCTAAAATACACCACCATAAAGCTCTCCCAAGAGGTGTGCACTAGTTATTTCAGTCATTAACCCTTAAAGAGGGAGAAAATTTCAGACCACCACTTGTGTGTCATGAGTTATGATGAAAAAATGAACTTAGCTAGCCATATTTATATGGGAAATCTTGGCTAATTAATCCAACAGTTGTGTCTTTTCATGAAACAAAGCCTACATGTCAAATTGCTATTTAAATTCAAAATTAAATCAATTTTCAAAATTAAAACCCTAAAGAGGGTGACGTCAACCTTCCTAGGGTGACATTAGGCCTCCTCCATGAGACGTTGAGGCCATCTAGCAAAACGTTGGGCCTCCAGAGGCCCTCCTCCATGCCACACATGCCAAAACTGTAGCCCAACATATCTTCATGTCAAACCCTAGACTGGGTCATGTCATGGGGCTACTAGGGTGACATTCAAGGCCTCCCAAGGCCAACGTTCAGGTGGGAAGAGCATGAAACCCTAGATCTTGGTCTTCCACACTGCCTCCAAAGGCAACTTCCTTCCTTCATCTAGTGCAAGCCTTCAGTCTCTTCTTACCCCTGGATGGGGTTACAACGTCCATTTGTGAGCTTTGAGCCCCCATGAATGTTCGAGCTAATCATTCCCTCATGTGTACATGTCCACCAGGCAAGGTCCTACAGAAACAACAAGTACACCCTCGAGGGGTTCATAAGTCACAAGGATCATAGCATGTAAATCACATCCAATAATTAAATTACCCGAGCATGTGCATCAAACCCCCCTTAACCCCAAACAAATGCTCAAAGACGTTATGCAATTTGACAAGTTAATTTTGGAGAGGGTCTCAGGGTGTCCTATTGGGCTAACCTCTCTTAAGTTTGGGGTGTTTCCCAAGTGGAATATAGTCCAAGTCATGTAATTCTATGAGGTGGAATGGGGTGCATGTGATAACAGGTAAATGTAGAGTCTTACCTGTGGGTGCCTTTGTGGAGGGTGAGTTGCACCTTGTCATGGATGCAATTGTTTCCTAGCCCATTCATCACCATTTATTCTTAGTTTTATTTATTTTGATCTTTTGCTCTTGTGCTTCGAGGGAATAGTTGAGGGCCATTGTCCTGGCTTGATGACCAGAATAGCGTTATCCACAAACATTTCACGGAAATGAAAAGGTTGGCTCATAATGAGACCCCCTTTCTCTTGGCTATGCCACCAAGAGCCACTACCCTAGTTTGGTGACCATATAGGTGGTAATATCATGTCGCTACATGCCCATGGTCATAATAGGTTGGCTCATGATGAGAGCTCCTATCCATCAACTAATACCTTGAGTGTTTAGGTTATCTTGTGGGTCCCCTTTTCTTACTAAGAAGTTTTTCACTGCTTGATTGGGGATCCCTGGGTGAAGCATCTTGAAGGTTTCAAAATTGGCTTTTAAATCTTGCCAACTACTTTTACCCCCTGGGCCTTTATTCCCTTCTTCCCACAAGGTAAGGTACAACCCTTCATAGTGTAGCCAATCCCAATGCCCCAAAAGGAAAGGGGAGATGGAAGAAATAAAGATGGAAAGTGGTAAGTATGGAGGGAATGGACAATGACTCTTCAAAGATCCACCCAGTAGAAATGCATCCTAAAGGGAAATCAACTTATTAGGGCACTGTGTCACCCTTCCAGGTTTGAACAAGGAAAAGATAATAATTTCCAAGCAAACGTTGTGAAATGAAGAAGGATTCAATACAACATGTTCAAGTGCTTCAAAAATCAGAGTGATACATACCATGATACCCGGACTCATTAACTCATGGAGCAAGACTCAATGCTACTTCAGGACCAGGCTGGTGTGATGGATAATGTTGTTGGTGATACGTGGACTGCACTGAAGAAAAGAGGGGCCCTCCGGGGCCATGCTTAATTCATATGGCTCTCGATACTCCATGTCTAGGACCTGTTGACCTCCAGACGTGATCTCCTTAGTTATCCCTAGGCTAGGGGATAACACACCCCATAGTACTCTGCAACGTCATTTACAAGATAATAACAAAGATCATAGCTAAGTGACTTAAACCTATTATAGCCACACTCATCTCCCAAGAACAAACAGGTTATGTTGAAGGCTAACAAATTCTTAATAGCATAATCTTGGCTCTTGAGCTGATCCACTCTTTGCAAACCACAAAAAATCCTAAAATGCTAATCAAGATAGATATGTCACAAGCCTTTGATATCTTTAGATGGGATTTCATCCATGACATTCTCACAACCTTCATCTTTTCAAGACCCTGGATTAAATGGATAATGTCCTTGACCTCATTGGCCTTCTTTTCCATATTGATTAACGAATATCCTTCACCCACCTTCTCCCCATCAAGAGGCATCTGCCAGGGAGATCCCCTATCCCCTTTCCTCTTTATCCTAATGGTGTAAGGTCTGGGGTGTTCAATCAAAGTAGCTACAAATCAAGAGTGATAGAAAGGGCTACGCCTTCATAGAGAATCACAGGTAGCTACACATCAATTGTAGATGATGCAATGATCATGGGAACCCCCACAGTGCACGAAGCACAAGCAATAAAACAAGTCCTGTTGATTTCATGGAAGCCTCCAGAACATCTATTAATTAAGGTAAATATTAGATCTTACTTTTCAATACTCGTCTTGCTATTCAAGTTAACCTAGCCATGATATTGGGATATCAAACAAGAACTCTTCCCTCCAAATACTTGGGAGCTCCTCTAGTGGTAAACTCATTAAAGTAGGCCTCTTGGGAATATCTTCTATCCCAAATGACTAAGAAGTTGTAGTGTTTATCCTTTTGTTCACTTAACCTGGATGGAAGACTAGTCCTGGTCAAATCTGTCCTTTGGGCAATGCCCATGTACCTTTTCTTCCCTCGTAGCACCCAAGTATATCATTAAAGAAGTAAAAAATATTCAGCGTACATTCCACTAGGGCGACAATAAAGATCGCCACAAATGGGCACTCATGTCATGGGCAATGGTTTATCTCCCTAAACTGGTAGGAGGTCTAGGCCTATTGATCCTGAAGTACAAGGGAAGGCTCTAGGAGCCAGACTATGGTGGTGATGGATAAACAATCCAAAATATATGTGGGCGTGCCTATGGAAACAAAAACATGCAAGCAAGGTACTAGATAGTCAACTAATACGGATGAACAACTCTCCTCCAAGATCAAATATCTAGAACATAGCATGCCATAACAAGGCACTAATTCAAAACATTGTTCTTAGGAAATCTGGAACGGAAAGACAACCTTCTTCTAGGATGATGCATGGCAACAACAACCCAAGTGGTTAAACAATGTAGGCCTCCAACAACTCAAGACAAGCATGCTTGCACAACACCAATCGCTTGTAGCCCACTACTGGCTCCCTGAAGCAACAAATCCATAGTGGTGAATATGGATACCTAGCAACCATTGGCAAAGTTCTATGGCCCTAGAAAAACTACAACACTTCTTGAAAGAGATAAATGCGAGAAAAATCAGCATTACTCAACAACAAGACCATTTGTGTTGGGGATACTCAACACATGGATACTTCACCATCCGAGAATCATACAACTTAGTTGTTGGACATATGCAACATCCATAGCAAGTAATTTGGAAAAGAATCTGGCATCGAAAGCTCTAGCCAAAGGTCTCAACTTTCCTCTGCCTGCTAGTGCACAGGACAACCTTAACATGGGACAACCTTATCGAAAAAGGCTTCTTGGGCCCTTCTATTTTCCCCCTTTATCAAACCCATTCTGAAGATATTGAACATATCTTTAGCTCCTGCCCTTTTGTTGTGGACTTATGGGATAGAGGAGAAATAACCTTCAGACGCTCTAGGATCGACAACGCATTCAGAACACCATTGAAAATTGGACTCAGGGCATCACACCAAACCTAATTGTCAACAGAGCTTGGAAATTGCTACTAGGATTCACGCTTTGGGAAATCTAGAAGGAGAGGAATAGATGGATCTTCAAGGTGTAACATATAAACCCCAACATCATTTGGGACCATATAATCCGAGAAATACGTGAATCCATCTTAATCCAACAATAGTCAGAGTAGGACTGAAACATCACTCAATACGAACGTAGCATTTTAGTAGCTCTAAACTCATATCTAAGCAAGATGCCTCATTTCTCAAAAATTATCTCGACCCCATGCAATGCCCCTTCCTGTTGGTCACCTCCCTCTCAAGGCTTCATAAAACTAAATTTTAACGGAGCTTCCAAAGGCAATCCTGGAGCTGTGGGCTATGACGAACTATTTGGGAATGATAGGGGCCTCATTCTCAGAACTTATGTGGGGAATTTGGGCATGGAAAGTAACAATGTAGTCAAATCAAATCCCTCGAAGAAGGCCTCCATATAGCGATAAGGGAACACTGTACAAAACTGGTTGCTAAGGGAGATTTCCAACTTATGATATGAATGTTGTCCCGATTACAATAGGGTTCTCCCCTTCACAAAGTTTCAAAAACATGGCGTCTAACATTCTCTTTGGAAAGAATAACTCTCCTCCTCAAGCAAATCTCGACGCTTATTCCATCCCATGTTAGATGCTTCACAAATAATCCAGCTGACAACCTAGCCAACGAAGGAATCCAAGGGGATCAAGACCAATGGGGCTAGGCTTGGGACTCTCGACAACCCAACACACTCACAACACATTGTTATGTCCTCGCTACAAAGGATTATCATCCCTTGGATGGGGTGATAGGAAGGAGAGGGATATTGGGAGATGAGCCAATTCACCATGTGGACAAGCAGTCAGGACACTCTTGCCCACCATGTCCACACATGCAAGGTCTCAAAAACCTCATTGTCGACACTCCCTCCATACCGACATATGTGTTATTTAATGAAATTTAAATGGACACATTCGCCTCAGTTACCAAGCCTCCCAAGCATAGTTGTCAAGGAGCCTGGAGGAGACTGGAGGCACACGACATTCGTCCAGAACTAGTTATGAAGGACTATAGGTATAATAGTGGATCGATGTGGCAGTTAAAATTGATCGAGAATAGTACTACGACCTCAATGGTTGGATCCTCCAGGATTTCACGTTGGGGCAGTATGAAAACCAAGGGTGGCATAGATTTTGGGTCTGTTGTCACTCCTCGAAAAAGTAGGAATTGTTCGGACACTCATATGCATGTAGTCTAGAATGCTTTAGCAAGAGAAGGCCATTACAGTCGGCATCCTAGCAAGACGACACCCAACCCACCTTGGATCCACCTTTTCCTTGGGTTTGGAAAGCGGGTTGAGAGCACGATGGCTTCCCAAAGAGGTTATCGTTGCGGATACAGACGTGGAGGGGGACTATCTGCGGAGCCATCTTCTAACAACAGAGGAGGGTAGACTCCCAACACTCGAGTTCAACAAGAAGCTCAAGTGACAGCGGTGATTTTTTAAGAAGTAACCTCGCCTCACATCTGAGAGCAACTAGAGGAGGTGAAGGATGAAATTCTGATGGAAAGGACTCTGATACTAACTCAGGAGGTGGATGAGGCTATCATAACTTGGGTGCATGACATAGGAAGCTTGCATGGGCGAGAATCTGAGCGAGAATCCAAATATTGGAAAACGATGGAATTATACTGGCATTTAAAAATGTTTCTAGGTCAAGTGTTCAAACACGTGAGGACGCGCAGAACACCATCCAATTGGAACTGGATGAATTCCATTTGCTCCTTCGAGAGGGTTTGGCATGGCTCCCTTCCTCCAGCTCAGTTATGACAACAACAATAGCATAGACTGGCAAACCGGCATTACCGACCCCTCCCCAAAAGCCTTAGGCTCCCCCTCCAGCTGATAATTAGTGGGCTTTTCTTTTTTGTTTTTTGTATAATGCGGAGCAGTAATAACTATGTCTTAGCCTCTAGCAAATCTCAAAATTTTCTCTACAATGTTTATCTAGATCAACAGAGGTTAGGAAAAATCTTTGTTCAGACTATTTGGATAAAAGATCTCGTTCTTTATTGTTGGTTTGGTTTCCCTAGTGGTAAACCAACAACTAGGATTTTTTGTATGAATTATTTACAACTAGAATAATATATTTTGACCTGTGTACTTAAAAATATACATATTTGTTTTAAATGTCATGTATCAACTCCATATTGAACACGAAAAGAGGCTCACAATAATAACATAACCAATATATAAAGAATTAAAATTATGATATGATATTAAATTAATCCAGAAAGAAAAAATGTTCTCTAAAATTTCATGTTTATGAATAATAAAATAAAATATTGTGATGTAATTAAATGATATTATAATATTAAATATCATTAAACAATTGAATTAATAACATAAAAAATAGATTATAGTAATGTATCTCAATTATTAAACATGATATAATGATATTAAAAATGTTAAGTAATTGGATTAACAATATGATAAGAAAACTCGATAAGAAAACTCAATATTACAAGAACACAAGATATAATATTTGCTAACAAAAATAAGCTCATGCATGTTTTTTAATGTATATAAAGGTCACTTATATTAGGATTATGAGACTATAAGAGAATAGATGCTCTCTTGATCTAAGTCTTGACAAAACATGTAAGTTGAAATGTGATGTACAAGATCTACGACCTCTCTCCCCAAATGCTTTTATAAAGGCAAATCAAATCAAATCAAGTTGGGTTAGAGAATAATTTAAATGTCAAACCATCGATGTACAAACTTTCGGCATGGATAAAGATGATTGAAGCCTCTTACGTTTCAATTTGGAATTCAACCTTGTCATAGAATCGATTTAAGACATGACGTTTCAATTTTTAACACGATACATTGAATAAGAAAATCAAAAGGAAAGAAAACTCAAATTAAATTAAGAAGATGAAAAAGGCTTAAAAAGACATAACTTCAATTAGAAGAAAGGAAAGTGAAATTGACTTGTGAAAGAAAACATTCATACACATAATTGAAAAAGGTGGAAAAGAAACTTTGAAAAAATTAACCAAGAACTATGAGTGTACATAGTTAGAATGAGTGGTGTCAAAATAATTTTTTGTGTGCACCTATGACCAAGGAGAGCTGGGAATAGGGAAAGTTTTATAATTATAATTTTTTGACAATAAAAATTTATAATTTTGATAATTATCTTTTTCAATAGAATTATATTTATATACAGAGCCATGGGGTGTTAATGGGTGGAGTCTTGGATATACATTCATCGTATTAAGTTGTCATTCTATTGTGTTGAGGAAACTCGTCAATGTGGGAGTTGAACAGATGAGCTTAGACACAATGCAAGGAAAATAGGAAGCAGTGAGGGGTGCAACACCCTCAATCTCATTACCTGAAATGATGTTGGAAATGAGCGTGGTTGTTCAATAGTATAGTGATATGATGCTCGAAGTTATGATTTGGAGGTGTTATTGAAAAAGGATAGTAAAAAACTTAAGAAGGATGTTCATATGTTGATTAGGAGCAGTTTGGGCATTCCTGAAATGGTGAGAATGCAGGAAGAGGGTGGTTTATTTCCTCCAATGATTTGGTATGAGGAGCTAGTTGGATCATAGGTTTTATGGAGCACAGATTGGCTCTACCAAGATAGGTGGCCATGGCACACATGAGGGCACTCTTCAGGTAATCCTTCTCATTTTTCCCTGTCTCTGGTTTGGTTATCTTGTGTCCGGTCTCTGGTTTATTTGCTCTGTGTATATGGTCTTATGTTTCATTACCAAGAGGAGGAGCTAGTAATTATGGTCAAAACTAGGAGGGTTGAAAGGGATTTCCCCTTTTGGCTTGTCAAGTTGTTGAATTTCTCGTGGTTGTGTGTGGAGTGGTTATGGTTCAACCTTGGTCTTTGTTTGTCTCTTTTCTTCGAGATTGTGATGGGTAGAAGTTCTAGTAGGGGGGGAATGCACAAAGGAATAAGGGTAAGGAGGGGTGATGGAAAGGCTTCTTCATCCCAGTCATGGGTCTCCCCAACTAGAGTAGAGAGTGACACATGGGAAGCAAAACATCATTTTGTTGAGAATTGCTCAGAGGTGGCAAAACAAGAAGTGGAGGCGTTGGAGGCGATGGTAAGGGAAAAGCGCCAAATGACCCTCTATGACAAATCATGGAGGAAATTCAGGGATGGTGGAGGATCCAATTCACCCTTGAACTCAAGACACAAAATTCTTTAGGATAGCAAAGACCTATTGGCTTGTGAAGACTCTAGTTTCCCAAGCCCGGGAAAAAAAACAAAGAGGAGAAACAAGAAATTCTCCATACGATAAGAATTTTCAAGAGCAAGTTTGAAGCAATGTGTCAAATGGTTTTCATCATAAAGATCATTGTTTCAAAGGTGGAAGAGGAGGTAGGAAAAGGAAAACAAGTGGAGGGCTCCTCTAGTTTAGTTGGAACCAAACACAACCCCATAGTGTTGGACGCAGATCCACATCCCTCAAAGGTCGCCCAAGAGAAGGATAGATATATAGAATTGGTGTTGGCGGTGGCGTAGGAGGAGAAAACCCCTTCTCCCAATGATTGGTACCTGGTTTGCTCATGTGTTTTTGGGTTTATCTTTGTTTCTGGTACCATAGACAACGATAGACTTTTATTTCAGTCATTTTACTTTATGAACAATCTCTGGTTGAAAAACTCAGTTATTCTTGACATTAAAATTTTGAATATAATCACTTAACAAAAAATATGGTTTCCGTTAAGACGAATCCTCTAATCTTTTATTGTAATACCACTTTTTATACCCAATAAAAAATTGAACTCGTATAGTTTTAATAATAATAATGATAATAATATAAAAGAAAAAATTCCTTAATAATTAAATGTTTTTCTTTTGAATTTGATTTACAATTTTAGAAATAATATTGAATTAAAATTTATTTGATTTCAATATTTTTAACAAATTAAATAACATAAATAAATTGTATAAATACAAAATATTAAAACAATAAAAAAACTATTTTATCATATTTTTTTAAGTGTAAGTGAATCTACTCACACAACAAATGTTGATAAGTTGAAACACAAATTTCACCTTTTATTGATTTTAAGTGTTTACCATCTACTCATTATTGATTTTAACTAAAGTTATTTGCATATAACTTTTTTCCAATAGAAAATTTTCCCAATTATATTAAGAAGATATAATTTGTTTACAATAACAGTTCATCGACAATAGTACCAAAAATTCCCAAAAAAGTACATCCTGGGAAAACTACAATCCCAATACAATAAAACTACTCCAGTTCCATTAAGATGTGGCAGTGGAGAAATTCCTTCCTATATTTGAAAAAACAAAAAGGATCACCAAAATCTAGGATCAGTATCCCAATAACTATACTTGCATTTGAAAGATAGACATGATAATTAGAAAAGATCAAGATAATTTTTGGGTCCCTCCAATCCATTTTTCCACTGATAATAGATAATTTTGTCGCTTGATTCCTTTAGTGTCAACTTTGATAGTAGATCTACTTCTGAATTATACTCTCTGTAGACATGGTTAAAGCCGATATCCTGAAAAACATTTATTAATACTTTGATCCTATCTTTCCAACCTTCCAAGGAAATTGAATGGAAATTTGCTTTGTTGTTTAACTAGTCAATTATGACTCTTGAGTCACCCATGATTTGAATACGCTAGATAGAAAGATGGATGGTCAATCTGAGTGATGCCCAAATGCCCATTAATTCAGCTTTATTATTTGTAACAGTACCACAGTTTAACAACCATTTGTAAACTGGCATGTTTGGGTTCTTTATAATACCTCCTGATCCACAGTTTCGACCATCCACATGAGCCGCACCATCGAACCAGGCAGTGATCATATCCCTTCTAGCTTGTATCAATATAGATCGATTGAGAGGAGTAGTAAAATCTTTCTGTTCATAACTTAAGAGGCCAAGAATCTTTGGAATAACATAATGAATAGATGGGTTCCAATCTTCAAAGATCGCTCAGTTTCTTTCGATCCAAGTAAACCAATAGGTATGCGCTGCTACCAAATATGGAACCTTTTTTTTCATTTACCCAAGTTTGCACACAATCACTGAAATTTCTCCCCTTCCAGCATAATTTAAATTTTAGAATTGTTGCCAGACAATCCCAAACAGATTTTATGAAAATACAGTGGATAAAGAGGTGATCAGTATTTTCAATTTCACATTTGCATAAGTAGCATCTAGAAGGTCCTTCCCATCCTTTTGCCATTAAATTTTCCCAAGTCAATATTTTGTTTTCGGCAACTAACCAAAGGAAACACTTTATTTTCAACTGAAGATTCCATTTCCAATAAGTCTTCCGCCAACCTCTGATTTTTTGAATTCCCTTTGTAGACAGCATGGCCATATATATGTTCTTGACTAAAATAATACCCAAATTGTCACCTCCTGTCCAAATTAACTCATCTTCTCAATCTTGAATGAGAGCTCCAAAATCGATAAGATTTTTCCGGTACAAATTCCATTCCTTCCCCAATTCTTCATATAAGTTTAGATCCTCATTTGTGAGCCACACAGTGTTTGACCGATTTTCCACTGTAGATCTGACCTAATTAAGAGAAAAGATATTCCGCTCTTTTAAAGCCTCTATAAGTGACGAAGAGAGAATAGCTAAATTTCCCACACCCAGGATGTGATCTCTGTCGATCTCTATGTGTTGATCTCTTCCCGGAGACCAACTTAGCCATTGTGTTATCCACTGAGTGGTCTTCATCAGTCCCTTCCATAATCTTGAAGCCGATAAATAGATGAAGGAAGGTGACCTAAACCAAATATTGACAGTCGAATGGGGTAAGTATTTATCCATAATAATATTATGTCATGTACTTTCATTCTTTAAGACCCTCCAAAGTGTATGTGCCACCAATGCCTTATTGAAATCAATTAGATTTCTTAAACCCCATCCACCATAACACTTTGGTATGGTGAGTCGTTCCCATTTACAAAGATGAAAGGAATTTGAATCATAATTACTTTTCCATAAGAAGTTGAACATGATTTTTCTCAAGTTGTTTAAAACAGTAAGTGGAATAATCTCAAGTGACATCCAATAAACAGGTTGTGATTCTAAGACAGATTTTAAAAGGGTAAGTCGACCTCTCAAAGTCAGCCACCTGTAACACCAATTTCCAATCTTCCTTTCAAATTTATGAAGCATCTAATTCCAATCTTCAATTCGTTGTAAACCTGTTTTCAAATGATACCTAAGATATTTGAAACCAACAGATAGGTCAGTGAAACAATAAGGTAAAAAACCTTTGTAATGATCCATCTCTTGTTGTGTGAGACCTTCATGAAGTACCGTCGATTTTTGTAGATTTACTACTAAGCCGGATGCTAAACAAAATAGTTTGATAATTTTATCGATCTCCCACCATTCATTTAGTGTTGCATTTGTCATAATAACAACATCATCTACAAAAAGAACATGAAGAATTCTTAAAGTCCTGGATACTTTTATACCTGTTAGCAGACCCTTTTGTTGACCCTCTTTTAAGAGAAGACTAAGTCCCTCCATTACCAGAATAAATAAGAGTGGCAATAATGGGCATCCTTGGAGCAGTCCCCTTCCGCTTTTAAAAAATTCAGTAGCTTCTCCATTTACTAAAATTGCAAATGTTGATGAACAAATGCAACTCATAATCCACTTTGTCATATCAGTCCCCAGCTCGATTTGAATCAGGATCAATCTTAACAGGTCCCAATTGATGCAGTCATAAGCCTTTTGTAAATCCAATTTTAGAAGTAAAGATTTTAAAGACTTTTTTTTATGCTATGGAGACATTCGTGAATAGTGCCAATCGCATCCTGAATGTGGCGACCTTTCAGGAACCCCAACTGCTCCATGGAAAGTGACTTCGATAAAAAAAGGTTTCAACCTATTTTCTATAATCTTAGTGATTATTTTGTATACAAGATTACACAGGGAAATTGGCCTAAAATCACCAAAAGTCTAAGGGTTATTAACTTTTGGTATTAATGCCAAGAAAGTGGAATTTAATCCTCCTGCAGTCAATCCTTTTGTTCTTGTTTCTTCCACCATATCCAATAGATCACCACCAACAAGGTCAAAGAAATGAGAGAAAAGCTCGACCATCCACCCATCGAGCCCCGTGCTCTTATCTCGCTTGAAAAAATAAAGTACTACTTTTAATCCAATAGACTCCACCGGTCTGAATAAAGTTCCTGCATCTTCCTCTGTAATGAATTTCTTAAATAGATTAACTACTCTTACCTGATCTATTATTTGGGGTTGTTCCTCAGCTTTAAAAAAAGATTTGTAATAATTTGTGGCAACAGATTTCAAAGTTTCCTGGCCCGAGTGAAGATTTCCCAAATCATCCTTGATTTCCCAAACAAAATTTTTGTTTCTTCTGTAGTTTGCAAAACTATGGAAGAATTAGTATTTCCATCGCCACTCTTTAACCAGATAGCACGGCTTCTCTGACGCCATAGTTCTTCTTTTCTTTTTAGATAATTGTTCCTGATGAGTTCAAGCTCCTTTAGTTTGATTTCCTCCTCTGGAGTTCTCATAATACCAGTGTCATAATAAAGCAGATGATTAATTTCTCCCTCTAGATGCAGTAAGTAACTTGCTTCCTTTAATAAACAAGCTTTTTCCATTTTTTTGTGGCGTCCTTCAGCTCCTTTAATTTCCACACCAAGCAATTTTGTTTGTTGCTTTCAGTTAGGAATTTATGATCATTCCATAGGGCGAGAACTAAATCCTCAAAATCCTACTCCATTAACCAATTGGAATTGAATTTAAACGGGTAAGCTTTGTAAAGAGGAGTGACATCCAATTGTAATAGTATCGAGGCATGGTCGAATACATAAGGATATTCGACCCAAGACTTAAAGTGGTCTATACTTGATAGTAGTTCTTCGAATGCAATAAATCTGTCAAGATGTTTCCAAATAGCATTTGTGCCCGACCTATCATTCCTCCAGGTAGGAACAACTTTAACTGGCTCCACATCAATAAGACTATTGTTTTGAAAAAGTAATTTGTGGTAATCATCCGATCTCACCGTTGCCCCTTCACCCCAAGTTTCATTTGAAGCCAAAGTAATATTCAAATCTCCTGCTAATATTAGATTTTTAATACTTAATAATCCAGAATCTGCCACTAAATTCCAGAAGATTCTTTTATCCACGCACAGCCCATAGCAATTTAAAAGAGTAATCTCCAAATTGTTTGCTAAGCAAGTACCTGTCAATAAGAGACCACTGACAATGAGGGTCGGGGTCAAATTAAAAAGATTTGGGTCCCAGGCCGTCAGTAAACCACCAGAAGTACCAAAATAATTTACAGCTACACAAAACCAATTTGGGTGGAAAATTTGCATAAAGGACCTGGAACTTTGAGCCGAGACAAGCGTTTCTTGCAGAAATACCAAATCAGGGTGAGTTTTCTCCATTACACTATGGAAAGAGGCCGCTTTTAGGGTGTCTCTGGTCCACCTAAGGTTTAGGGAGAGAAAAATCATTACTTGGCACGAGCAAGGGCCTTCACTGCTCTAAGTGCCCCACTATCAGTGGAAAGTGTGGAATCTGTAAGAGTAGGAAGTTCCACACTCGTCTTTTTCCTGGCGCTTCTAGTTTTGATAGGAGAGTAACCGATCCCAATGCCCCTAGACCATGCAAAATTTTCCCCATCAATGGCTTTCTTCGAACTCAAGTTACTGGACTCACCCATGGTATCCATCGGGTTCATAACAGATTTTCCAAGGTAGATGGGGTAGGTATTTCACTTAATAATTCAACAAAATATCTACATGTGTGCCCACTAAAATCATCTTCCAAAGTTACATACTTTGCAAATCATCCTAAAAATTACATATTTTGCAAAATATTTTCTTTTGGTTAGATTTAGATGAAAGAGGGTAATATAAACAAACTTTTCATGTATAACTAGGCATTTCACACATCGCCATATTGTTACAAACTCCAAAACTATAGCAATGTGTTTTATAGCAGAAAATTGGTGTATTTCAATGACAAACCATTAGATTAAAATACAAAACCTTATGTGGTGCATTAAGGTGACATCTTCGTATATTGTAATTGTTTGTCTAATAGTTTGTCTATTAGTTTAGTGAAATCAATTATTAAATGTTGGTATTAATGTCAATAATGGAATAATGGATGTCATTTTAATACTAATGTTATTTATAAAAAAATTAAGTTAATGTCGATTAATGTAAGAGAAAGTCTATTGGTGTCATCAAATGATTGTATGCATGCTAGTAAGAGAAGGTTCATGTCCGGTTTTAAAATTTTGATCAATTTTTTTTCAATATAAAATGACAACTATGTGTTTTCTTTTTCTAGATAAATGGCATTTTAATAAGAGTTTATGAATTTGGATGCTTGGTTGTTAACCAATAATAATATAAATTATTTCAACCACCAAACATGAGAATGTACACAACACATGAAAAAAATTACATGGAAGAATTAGGTAAATATCAATACATAATAATTTGTATATGATTGTGGTTAAAGTGATTCATTGTTGTCTTCTCCAACTTGATTCCATTATCACTTGTGGCATGTATGTCCCTCGTGGATTGATTTGTTTTTGCAATGACTTATTTCAAATGGATGGGAGAAAACAAATTAGATTACCCCTAATCATAACCACTTAGCCAAAAAATAATTCCACGAGTCATCTAGATGAAATTCCCACTTATGACTAGAATCATTTGATAAAAATATATAATGATAAATCTTTTATGATGAATGAATCATGTATAATGCATTATTCCTACTATGCAATGTCTTAGTTTTACCAACAATGTGGCAACTGACATTACATTTTGCTTCAATAAATCTATCTCCGCATCCAATTTATGTGTGAGCATATACAAGTAAGAGAAAAATTATTTATTATTATGTATAATACTAACTCATTCTCCATAATATTAAACGAATAAACAAAAAAAAATAAAAAAAAAATAAATTATTTACAAAATAAACAAAAATAATTTCACGTTATTGATTTCACTAACCATTTTGTCTTCTAACCCATTCTCTATAATATTAAATGAATAGACAAACATTTTAAAATAACAATTTGTTCACAAAATAAATAAACACTTTACAATATTGATGTCACTAACAACATTGATTCTTGAGTTGAATTATCTTTATCCTTTACAATATCGATTTCAATAAAATTCATTCATCAACACATCTAGTGATATTACCAACATTTAACTTAGTTAATCATGAAACAAGGTTGATGAAGATACCAACCATTGCACTTGGACGATGAAGATATCAACATGTGTTGTGAATTTCATGAAATTATATATGGGAAATGGAAAATGAATGGAAACGATATTATACATGGGAAGGGAAAAATGAATGGGAATGTGCATCATGGATTATTAAAATATCGAGAGCAAAAATGAATGAGAATATGCTTCATAGATTATGATGAAGATATCAATCTATGTTGTGAATCTCATGAAATTATAAGCATGAAAGTAAAAATGAATGAGAATGAAATTATATATGTAAAAGGGAAGATGAATGGGAAAGTCTATCATTGCATAATTAAAATATCAAAAGCAAAAACAAATATGAATATACTTCATGGATTATTAAAATATCCATATGTATTTTGAATTTCATAAAAGGTGAAAATGGTAAAAGAAAAATGAATATGAATATCATGATGTTGTAATCTTACATAGTGATGAACTACAAAATACTAGAATATAAAATTATAAAAAGAATATTAGAATGACATAAAAGTTTTATCTAGTGTCATTATCAAGATAGTAAAAGTATGTAGAGAATGATACCATTTTGTACTCTAAATACCATAAACATGAGGATTAATAGAAAGAAAGAAAAAATCACACGAGAAGAGAACTTATTCCAAAACTAATCTGAAATGTTTTAAAAATTAGATAAGATTTTAGAAATAAATAAGGAATTTATCAATACACTTGGCTACACAAATTGAATGTTTTATATGCAAAGAACATCATGTAGAAGACCACAAATGAGGAAAATCTTTCACAACATAAAGATTTATTGCAGTCAGAGAAGTTTGTGTATTAAACTTAGTTTGGCTTAGTTGTAGCATTCAACATTTTTGAATAACGTGGTTAAATAAAATTAATTTTCAATTTATCTTCAATCATCTAATCCTTCATGCCATCATGCCATTGTTAAACTCAATTCCAACAAGGTCCAAGTGTAAAGGATCCCTAAGTTGAATTCTTTAGAGATAGTTTTAAAGTTTTGGTAATTCATGTCACAAACTTGTTTCACTTGTTATTGCCCATGGATTTCCACCATCTTGGACTTTCTACATCAATCACCCCATCCATAACACTAGAGATAAGAATGAGTGGTAACTATCACATAATTATGAGTAGGCATACCTTAGCAAATATATTCAACACAATTGCAAAGATCTATGTCTCGAGATGGGTTCAAACTTAGAGAATGAGAGCTAAAGGACAAACATGTTTCAAAAGAAATGGTCACACCAATGACCACATCTTCACCCTGTCTTCTATCATTGAAGAGGCCAAGGCTAACAAGCATAGATTTTATTGTTGCTTCAGAGACTTATGCAGGGCATTTGACGGAGTCCCTTGACATCTACTCATGGAAAGGAGGCTCAAGGTTCTAGGTCTTCTAGAGCTAATGGTTTTACTAGTTATGACACTTTATAAGTTCATCATTGGTAGAGTACATACAAGTGTTGATGATACATAGGGAGTCAAAAGAACTATAGGAGTAAATAGGGTTTCTCTTTTCTAGTCCATATTTTAGTGTGAGACAGGTAGTAGAGTATTGTTTAAGTAAAGGTTATGCAACCCTTACTTCCCTTTAGAAGTAGTGTTCCCAACTTTAGTTTCAAGACCTATGGACAAAAGTTTATCTCTTTCACTCACTAGTCATGCCTACTCTTCTTTGGTTATGACATTTGGGGACCTTACCTTTGACCTATAAATCAGAGTCAATAGAGAGAGTCATTGTATCGATGCTCTCCAAACATTCACACAAAGAAATTAGTTCCTTGCACTGTCATTCATGCAAAATTTGGCATTGCCCCACTCATTACCTCTATGGTCTTCCAAGTTGCAACAATGATTTACAGGTTTAGGCAAATGGGCACCCCATATATTAGTCATATCAATTACATATATCTTGCACTGGAATCTTCTATGTAGCAAACAAATAATGGGATCCATTCCAATTGGTATGCCAAAGCCTCCTCATTGATCCATCTAGTCAATCGTGATATTGACAAGTTGTCTAGTCCACATAACTTCTCAATGGACACACCAAGCCTCTCCAAAAGAGAGATAAACAAGGGTATTTGAGATGAGAATTTCAAATCTTATCTTCAATATGTACCCATAGAGCCACTCTTGTCAAAGCTCCATTACTAATACAAACATATCTTAATTTCAGTGATGGGTTCATTAAACCTCCTAGATATGCCAAATCACAATAGGGCCTACAATTTAAGGGTCCCCCCTACGCATATTGAAATATGTTCCCATCAATGCTACATTGGGACAAATCACCACATTCCTCGTGAACATTGTCAAACATATTCCCTAGAGCAAAAGATCGAGGACCACTTTGTCTTCAAATGCTCACCATACTATGAGGTCATAGAGAAGTTATTATGCCTTTTTTGGGACTCTCATGACCCAGATGCCTAGCCATTTTCCTTCAATAGATGTTTGACCTTTGTCAATATCTTGTTCAAGATAAATGTTTCATAAATGACTCATGTCAAGTTGATTACTTCCTACTTTCAACAAAACTTGAGAAGGAAGAGACCCCATGACCAACTTACTAACATGATCAATAAATGTGTTAGACAATACAAATGTCTCAATAAATCCCTCGACTTCACAACTATAACAAGTTCTTTTCAATCTCTTTTCAATCTCAGATTGTAGTTGAAACATCCTAAAACAATCTAACTTAGTTACTTCATTACAAAGCTTTTCCCCCTAAACTCTTAATTTGTTTACTTCCAACGAAGTTATATTCTTTCTAAAAGTGTATAACTCAAACCTAACACTGAATACTTTATTTTATGAAGATGAGAAGGAAGAGACCCCATGACCAACTTACTAACATGATCAATAAATGTGTTAGACAATACAAATGTCTCAATAAATCTCTCTCGACTTCACAACTATAACAAGTTCTTTTCAATCTCAGATTGTAGTTGAAACATCCTAAAACAATCTAACTTAGTTACTTCATTACAAAGTTTTTCCTCATAAACTTTTAATTTGTTTACTTCCAACAAAGTTATATTCTTTTTAAAAATGTATAACTCAAACCTAACACTGAATACTTTATTTTATGAAGATGAGTTTGCACTTCCAATGTCTTTTTCTTGACTATATATTTTATAGTGCCTTTTATTTTATGAAGATGAGTTTGAACTTCCAATGTCTTTTTCTTGACTATATATTTTATAGTGCCTTGGACAATTGTTGGCCTTCCGTGATGAGGATGATTATAATAATGATATATCCCAAAAAATAATCCACTTAAATTTAGCAAAAAAACTCAAAGCAAATCTTCTAACTTTCTCAGTGAACCATTATTGATGGAAGGATAACCCACTATCGAATAATGATGAATAAATGAGGTGGGTAAGTGACCAACACTGCCCTAAGGGGCACACGTGAAATGAGGCACAATGTTGTGTAAATGGTGGACAAGCAACCCACTTGCCACCATCAATTCTCTGTAGCGATGCACAATGTCCATGGGGTTTACACTGTGCATTGTACAGAGTTTTCACTGTGCATTGAACTTTGACGTGTTGCAAGCGATACACAGTGTTCATAGGGTTTACATTGTACATAGTGTCCATAGGGTTTACACTGTGCATTGAACTTGACGTGTTGCAAAGATCGCTTCCTGTCATCTCAATTACGCACACTTTTTCGGAGGAGTGACGACTCCAATTGAACATGTCAGTGCAGGGAATCCAACACACGTAAGGACCCGTATTTGCCCCTAAAGTTAGGGCGGACCACAAGAGGGGCTCTCCCTAATGGTCACGAGCATTCCTTAAAGTCCTTACTCATTAAAGCGAAGAAATTCCTAGAACCAACTTGAAAAAACTTTCAAAGGGAAAAAAAGCTTTACGAAATTTTGATGTAACGTGTATTATCTTTGTAACCTTGTAAATGTGCATGGGTTTACCTACACGTCAAAGCTTTAGGTAAAAAATTTGTATGGTCGATATAGTTCCTCGTAAGTAAGAGTAGAGAAACACAAAGACCTCGAAAAATATTTCTCGTGCCTAGCTTTGTACTTAAGTGCTATGTTAATGAAAGCTTTCTTTTATTTAAGTAAATTGAATGCTTGTCGTAGGATTTTGTTAAAAGAATATTAACACTTTGAAAAGATGACGCTCACATCTGTTGATTAGTCATTGAATTAAGCTAAGTGTGAGCAATTAGGTCTAGGTCTACCTTCATGCACATGTCACAATGATATCAATGGAATGATAGGGATGGTCTAAGTAAATATAAAAGGTCTACTTTCATGCACATGTCACAATGATATCAATGAAATGTTAGGGATGGTCTAAGTAAATATAAAAGGGAAGAGCTTATATCATAATTAATGTAAATGGAATCATAAATGTCTATGGATCATATTTAGAACACAATAACATGTCGTAATATAATGACTTAATTCAAAAGGTGGTGGGCATATTTTAGAAATCACATCCATATTTATTGAAAATACTTTGATAGGGGTGTTTGTAGGTTGGGTGATGTGAACATAAATGCAATCATGTTTTGTCAATCAATGTGATTTTGAGGCGATAACTTGTTTGAGTTTGAACCAAATGTGTTAATAATGTCTTGCTAAGCAACACACATTTAGATATCAATTAGGTAGTTTTGTAGAGTGATGTGTTGCAATGTCCACTTTCATGGATTACCCAACCCATGAAGGAAGGACACAACCCATATTCAAAAATTTCAGTATAACTTTGAAGCCATTAAAAAAGCAACACCATTTGAATTCATATATGTATGCAACTAAATACTACAACATAAACAAGTGAAATTAGCAACAAAGTTGCTTATACCTGTCTCTTATACTTTTTATAAATGTTTTAACAGCATAAATGTTTTAATATAGTAAGTTAGATAAAATTATTAATTAAATATATTATAAAATTATATAATGTATATATAAAAGATAATGAGAAAATAAAATACAGATAATTAAAAAAGAAATGCAAATTAATTTTATAGGAGATAAGTTAGGTGAAAATAATGAAGAAATTAAATAAAAATAGAATGAAAACAAGTAAATAAGTTTATTCCAAACTTAGCAATGACGACAATTCATAAACAACGACGAAGAAGACTCAGCATTAAATGCCATGACTTATAGCACCTCATAGCATTAAACACAAGTCAGATATGTCCATCAAGCGTACTTAGAGACGGTGACTTATAGCACCTCATATCATTAAACACATGGCATATATGTCCATCAAACGTACTTAGAGGATGAGGAACACGTGTAAATTTTATGTTTTTTGGATTTTATTTTGTTTTTTATTTAATTTTTTTTTTTAAAGTGTCACATCCAAGCAAGGGAATTTAGTCCCATCCATGGTTTCTACCAATGAAAAATTAGATATAAGCATTTTAGAAAATTCAAAATTATTTTTTAAGTTTTTAAAAATTCTATTTAATATATAATTTTGATTGAACATTGTGAAAACTTTATAAAAAAAATTAGAGTCAATGATCTTTGACTGTGAATCGATCGTTATATATCCTGCCAGAGGCAGGTATAATAACATGGATAAACTCATTAAAACCATGGGTTCCATATCCACTTCATTCATAAGCATATAATAGACTTAATTGTAGAATTATAAAAAGAGAATAAAGAGCATAGATGGAACACTTATCTTTTAACCAAGATGGTCCAAGAAATTAGTTGCATATGAGCAATTTTCCACCCAATAGTAGGAATCCAGGGTAGATGCCACTCCCAAATCAGTCTATGAGGCCACCAAGGTGAAGAAAATGAACTATAGACTCACAGGTCACTCAACCCAACCCAACGACTCTCGGGCTTAATGAATTTTCCCACAATTGAGCACTTTAGGTAACTTGCCATCCATGAAACAATATTGGAATTCTCATCCACTACCCTACTCAACACAAATAAGATATTTCACTTCTCTGCTCAATAGTCCCTCCCGAGTATTCTTCCTTCCAGTGCTCTTCAATGTAGAGAAGAATAACCCATCCTATCGTTTTCCTTATGGGAATAACCTGGTTGAACAATACATCAGCTCTAAGGCACCTAATGAGCAACAATTAATAGGGGAAATGTGTGTTCCCCAAATAACCCAACCTTTATCTTCTCTACAACCATCCATCCCTCTTCCCAGGTCCAAAATTACTCTCCCATGGTTTATTTGGTCATTTTAGAGTTTGTATATTAGTCTAAAACATGGGGATTGTAGTGTAAGGAAGAAAAGGTGCAAAATATGCTTCCTACACTAATCAGTGAGAGAAGAATGTGCAGAAATTAAACAAACATGATTGCAATAATAAACAACACAAAAACATACAACCATTAGACAATGGTTTCCTAGGGAAAACTCTTCCAAGAAAAAAGCCCATGCTCTAAAGCATATTCAATGTATTATTCAACAATTGAATGGTTACAATACATTACATAGTCTTTGTGCTCTCAACAAGAGTGTGTAGTAGTAGCATAAAGATTCTGGAGAACTTTTGGCAACATAATAGTAAGTTAAAACTCACATATAGTTTTTCTCCAACCCTAGCACTCAATAAATAGGCATAGCAAAAACCATAAACCATTTATGGTTTTCCAGTTCTACATGTTGGAAACCACCATGAATTAATTGGCCAATTGTTGTTGCTTAGCATTCATTGTTTGCTAGTGTTCTACATCTATTCCCTGCCACTACTCAAAAAAAATTCCCTACTATTGCTCTACATTTATCCCTACTACAACTCTATATTTATTCCCTGGTATAGCTTTGCATGTATTCATTGCCACTGCTTTGAATTTTTTCACTTCTCCACTATAGGACTACAAGGTGTATGACACACTTGTCCCAACATTATCCCACTTGTCATATACCTTGCAAGAGTATAAGGGAGAATGGAACAAATCGTGAGCTAATTGTTAGGGGCCATAAGGCCCATAGGCTTACAACCACTTGAATTTCCTTGTGCTCACTGGTTTCATTAATGCATTTGCAACATTCTACAAAGTGTCAACTTTATTGAGTATCACCTTTCCATCCTCTACCATGTCCCTAACTAAATGGTATTAGATGTGTGTGTGTGTGTGTGTGTGTGTGTGTGTGCTTTGACTTCACATGAAAGGTTGGGTTCTTATCTAGACAAATGGCACTATTATTATGATCACATTGAACTGTAGTAGCTCTCTTACTTAGCCCTAATTATGAACATCGTTGGGTTCTTAGCTAGACAAATGGCATTATTACTATGATCGTGTTGAACTACAATAACTCTCTTACTTAGTCGTACTTATGAACACAGACTCATAAGCCAAATGGCCTCCTTACATGCATGAGTAGATGCCATATACTCTACCTCTACAATGGGCAAAGTGACCACAAGTTGTCTCTTACTCATCCAACTTACTACTCCACCAAACAATTGAAACATGTATCTACTTGTAGATCTCCTTCTATCCACATCCCCTACCCAATCGAAATCCACATAAACATGTATATCCACTAAGTGTGGGTCCCTTGAAACATCACTATAATAGAAAATGGAATATTTAGAAGCACCTTGTAAATACCTACAGACCCTCTTCATTGCAGCCCAGTGTTCATGTCCAAGATTAGACATGAATCGACTCAAGACTCCCACTGCTTGGGCAATGTTTGGCCAAGTACAAACCATAACATAGATCAAACTACCAACTACACTGGCATAAGGAACATAAGCCATATCCTCCATTTGTGTGGGTGTTGTAGGACATTGTTCAACTCAAAGCTTAGTTCCCACATAAATCAAAACACTCAATCATTTGCAATTTGTCATGCAAAAACATTGTAGCACAGAGTTTACGTACTTACTCTAGCTCAACCAAAAATTTATATTTTCTCTATCTCTCCTAATCTCCATTCCTAAGATAAATTTTGCAGCTCCCAAGTCCTTCATATCAAATTGTGTTGAAAGATGAGACTTCATATCATAAAACACATTCTTATTATTACCAAAGAATAACATATGTAGATTGTTTGAGACCATCTAAAGACTTTTTAAATTTGCAAACCAATGACTCTTTATCTTTTTCAACATAGTGCTATGGTTGTGTCATATATATCTCCTCCTTTAAGTCACCGTGTAGGAATGTTGTTTTCACATCCATCTGTTCTGTCTCTAAATCAAAAGTTGCTACTATAGATAATAGGAGCCTAATAGATGTGAACTTAGCAAATGGGGAAAATATCTCACCAAATTCCATGCCCTCAACCTAGGAATATCCTTTTGCAACCAACCTTGCATTGGGCTTTTTAATATTGTCATCTCAATTGATCCTTTTTAATACCCATTTACATCCAATGGGTTTCCATCCATGGGGCAATGGTACCAAGTCCCATGTATCATTCTTTCTAAGTGCATCCATTTCCTCATCCATTGCCAATCTCTGGGACTCCTTATCTTCCATCTCCACCGCCTCCTTCACAGTTCTAGGTTCATTGGTGTTAGCAAATAAAGAAAATATACATATGAAATGAGATTGACTATAATTATACCTATTTGTTTTCCTTCTTTGTTGAGTGTACCTCCTTAAAGTTTGAGTGGAGTTTCTTCCTCCTCTTATGAACTCTATGAACCCTCCTCCTCATCGGGTCCATCATGAACTTCTTGTTCATTTTTTGGTTCAACTTTCTCAATCTTGGGTGGTAGCTAAACCACCAACTTCTTCCCATCCTCTTTTGATTGCACCACTATGGGAGAAGGCTTAACTTCTCTGAAAATAACATTCTTGCTAAACAAAACTTTTCTAGCCACAAGATCCCAAAGCTTTTACCCTTTCACGTCAATGCCATAACTGACGAAGATACATTTCACAACCTTGTTATCCAAATTTGATCACTTCTTCCTCAAGCACAAGAGCATATGCCTCACAACCAAAAACATGAATATGTTGAAGCGAGGGTTTCTTTCCCATCCATACCTCCACGAGGATCTTATCCACAAGAGTTTATGTGGAAGACATGTTAATCAAGTAACATGTAATAGAAACTTCTTATGTCCAAAACCTCTTCTCTAAGTTGGCTCCACTAAGCATACTCCTAACTCTTTCCATTAATGTTCTATTCATTCGTTCCACAACCCCACTCTATTGAGGGGTATATGGAGTTGTCTTAAGTATTTCAATTCCATTCTCCTTACAAAAATGATCAAACTTTGTAAAACAAAACTCATTTCCATTATCAATTCTCGATACCTCAATCTTCCTACAAGTCTAATTTTCCAAGAGAGATTTAAACTCCTTAAACCAACTAAACACCTCATATTTAGTTCTAAGAAAATACACCCATGTCTTTCTAGAATAATAATCAATGAATGGCACTTAATAGAAAACTTTAGAAATCAAAAGAATTTTAATTGGACCTAATACATCAAAATGAATTAAGTCCAACAAGCCATGAGATTGATGAAAACTTGAATAAAATTGAACATGGTTATGTTTTCCATATATGCACTTCTCGCAAAAATCAAATTCAAGAGCACAATCATGCAATCCATCAATAAGTTTTTTGTTTTTCAAGCCTCGTAGGCCCTTCTCACCTATATGGCCCAATCTTTGGTGCCATATCATTGTCTCTTCACAGGTAACTTTCTTTATTAAGAAAGAGTTTGTATAGGTACCCATAAAGCATGAACATTAGAAGTAGATATAGGTTATGATTGTGAAGGTGTAGATCCTATAGATCTCTTTGCTACATAAATCTAAGAACTATTACAATGAATAGTGCACACATCAAGTTGGAACAAAGTGGTTACATAAACACCCTTGGTGAGCACCATAGCTCCTCAGACCATCTTACACCCTTTGTTAGAGAAAACAACTTACACACCCGCATCATTAAGTGTGCTTACCGATAGTAGGTTTCATGCCAAACTCAAAATGTAGAAAACTCCATTGATCCCCTTTACTCTGCCATTAAAGAATTTGATCAAGACTCTACCACATCTAACTATGCTGAGAAGAGAGTCATCATTAAGGTATATGATCCCACAATCATATTTCTCACACATTGAAAATTAGTGTCGATGGGAAGTCATGTGGAAGGAAGCTCTAGAGTCTATCAACCATGCACTCTAGACTGCATGGGTTGCCAAACCTACACATAGCCATCTCCACCATCCTTTTGAGAATATTTTTTAGACTTGTCATTAGAAGCATTCTTTTCCTTCTTAGTCTCTTCCTTGTAGTCTCTTCTAAAATGCCCAACCTTGTTGTAGTTCCAATATTTTTCCTTGGACCTTCCAGGAGACTTATGTCTCCCATAAAATTTGGATCTTCCCTTTTCTCTCTTCTTGCCTTTCTCCTATGATCTTCCACAAATAGCCAAGGCCTCATTGGTGGATTCAAAATCTTTCCACCTCACCTCCTTTGACAATAAAGTAGCCATGACCTCATCAAGCACCAATGTCTTTATAGTGCTTCCACTAGCCATTATTGTTGGGTATGTGTTATATTATTTGCAAGATTAACCCCAGGTGTTGTTACATTTTACTAATCACAACATGGGGGTCACAAAGAGGGTCGGCAGGCCCCCCTTGCCTAGGTTTGGGGGTGGAGTCCTTGAAAAAACCTAAAAAATAAAATAAAATAAAAATGCGTAGTTTTTTGCATCCATTTTGGGCAGTTTTGGCACATGGTTTTTTCAGCGCATGGTTCTCTAATTCCGGTTAAGGAATTAAGGTTGTATTCTAATCCAGGTCAATGGATTAGGGATTTTATATGCCACATGATCCTATATATTGTATTGTAATGGTGAAGTTAATACAATGAGAGTTAGAGGTTTTACTTTAAACATTTGATGATTTTCCCGATTAAGGGTTTCCAGGGAAATTTTTTGAGTACTAAGTATGATTATTCTTATTTTCATTATGTTTTATAAAGAATTTGTATGTGCATTGTTATACCGTAAAGGTTTAAAATGTATAATTACCAAGTTGTCCCATGAATTTGACAAAGAAAACGAAAGGATCATTCAATGGTCCTCCTCATCCATCTTCACTCCAACTTAGATCAACTAGGTCACAATAGTATTAAATGCATTCATGTGCTCAACTACAAAATTACTATCACCCATTGTCGAGGAAAACAAATTATTCTACAAAAGAAAGTTTATTAACCAAGGATTCATTCTGATACATATCCCTCGACTTCTTTCAAATATTTGTTGCAGTTTCTTCTTCAGAAACATTCAATAATGTCAAATCAATAAACAAATCCTCACAAGGTTTCTGGTCTTTCTCTCCAACACCACCCACTCTTCATCTTTCATACTAGTGAGTTTTGTTCTAGATATTCAAACCATAGATCTTGATCTACAAGAATATCCTCCATCTTGAGTTTCCATAGCTCAAAGTTAGTGTCATTAAACTTCTTCATTTCTAATCTAGATGTGCTTGCCATTTCCCTGCAACAAGATTTCCTTCTATGCAAGCTCCCACTCAAACCAAGAATAGCTAAAAACACATTCTCCATAACACCTTGGATATGAGGTGATTATTATGAACCAAACAAAAAAATAGTCAATGAAGATAATCCATTTCGAGGGGGAAACCTCCTTTTACAAAATATCCAATGCACAAGATTCATATAGAAACCTTTGCACTAGGAATCCATATAAAGATATTTATATCATTTACACATTGGGTTGTTTATTTAAGCTCATATGGTTTGACTCACATAATTATAACCACTTATTTACAATTTATACATAATATGATATAATGCATCAAAGGGTCAAACCGAGGTTGTGTTGACTAGAGATGGCATGCTAGTGTGGGACATACATCCAACTAGCATCAACATATATGCACTGAATGGATTAGTAGTAACTTTTACTGGTGCACACTAACTATGCTCAACATTATCCAACCCTCAAAATGATGCTTCATCCTCAAAGCATCTCTTAACACTAGTGCTTAGTTAGCTATGAGTGAAGGATGCTTAAGGGGAGCACAAAAGCTTGGTGTTGGGTAGTTTGCTAGAGTTGGTTTGAAGTCAAAAGAGGCATTACAAACTACTTGTAGAAGAGTCCAAGTGTTGATTTGCGGGGACTTAAGCTTAAAGAAAGATGTGTTGATTTGCGGGGACTTAAGCTTAAAGAAAGATTGGGACCAAAACTCACTATGGCGGGGTAGCACTAGGTGGGGGCAAAACTAATGGCGGGGAATTGTGCAAGAGAAGAGGCATGACATCAAATTCTATTAGGATATAGACCACACTATGTGCTTGCAACACTCCTTAGTGAACCAACTACTTGGGAAATGTAGAGCTCCTCCTTAAGTTGGGAATGATTTGAACCTGCTTGGAAAGTAGTTTGATGTCCTCGATGGAATTTTGGATTATAGTTAGATGTTGTTTCCATTGAGATTGGGTGCAATTGTGGAATGCATGCCATTCATTAAGAGAGGTTATCCTAGGAAGTAAGTCGATGGCATACCAAGCACAATCACACTGATCCAACTTATGTTCAACATTGGTGTTCCGCATGTCCCAAGTTTGCATCCAAGTGTTGACATTATCTTAGTTGTGCTTAGCCATTGTGAAATTGGTGAATGATGTGTTCTCCATGCCAATGAACTATAGTAGGCAATCCATTGTGTTCATGTATTGGCTCATCTCTTTGGGTATCAAAACTTGAATATGTATCAAGTACTCTAGACGACATGCATGGGTAACCAACCAATAGGTCTCCTAGACCGTGGCATCAACAATTATGTTCATTTGGTCAACAAAAACACAATGTAAATTAAGTGCCTTGGCAATGTTGGTGGTGGTGTGATTTAGATCCCTCTTGGGGACAACATTGGAATATCAATTAAAGAGAATGACATTCTCATCTAAAATATCTTCAATGTATTATACCAAGTGCATGCATGTCAATGAGGGAGGAGAAGTGAGGTTCTCCTTGTGTATATATAATTCACAGTTCTCTAAGCATAATGTATCAATGTAGGCCTTAGCATATTTGATGATGACAAGTACCATTGTGCACTGGGAGGCCTACATATTGATGCATGGCATGATAATCTATTTCTTAGTGAAACTAAGTGAAACACGTACTTGATTGATCTCTTGCTCAATTGAGTGATGTTGTTGCTTCATCGCGATGTGGAACTTTTGCAAACTAGTGCACTTGGAGGTTTCCTATGATGCATTTTTTAGTGGTTAAGGTGCAAAGAAGGCTAGCTCAAAGGCCACAATCATGTCTAAACTCTCCTTTAAGTAGAAGGGCCCCACCACCTCAATCTAGTTGAAGGAGTGGTAGAGGCAAGATGCAAAAGCATTGAAAGGGTCAAGAGACTCAATTGTAGTGAGTTGCACTTGTAGAAATACATGGTCATTTAGGATGAATGGAGAATTTGGATAACTTTGAGTCTTTATTTCACTTTTTCCATCCCAAAATAGGAATTGCATGACAAGTTATTTAGTGGTGAGTGGTTATGAGATGGCTTTGGTGTTTGATGTATATATGGGAAGTGGTGGTTGATTATGGTTGTTGGGTGCATAAAATGCACGTGCTAGTTGGTCAAAATTGAACACAATGGCAAAGGGGTGTAGTTAGGTGTGAAAGTAGGTGGTGGCAAGGTAGGTAGTGTGAAGGAACTAGGGATGAAAGTTGGGTCTAGTACATCATCTAAAATATTGTTGAATTTTAGGGAAGAATATAGATGCCACAATTCTTCTTCATTTAGGCATGTTGCATGTGTCAATCGATTCAATTTTCGATATGTGGTAAATATTTAGAGTGTGGCTAGAAACATGTGGGTTTGAATGTGTTATGGGCACTATGTTAATGCATGTTGGAATTAAAGAGCTTATGACTATAGGGTTTGGTGGCCCAAAGTAAGGAGAGGAAAGGCTTTAGAGTTGTTGTTGTTGCCAAGTTTTTATTATTGCAATGGTTTTTGTTATTGTGGTTATTGTTGAGTTTTCTCGACCATGTGTTGGGTGCATTTGTATCAATGGGATGGGGGATGTTTGATTGCCATATGTCTTTGGTGCTTTTGCTATGAAGCTTCTATGAAGTCACATCATGAGTCGATGGCAAGGGTCTTGTCATTAACTATATGTTAGGGAACAAGGCATATGGTCACAATGACTATTGGCGTGGTTGAGAGTTAGAAGTGTATTTAGAGCTTGTAATGGGTATTTGTCATTGACTCTTAGGTGACCTACTATTGTGTTCGAGTAAAATAGGGAAGGCAGGGTGCATTGATAATGAGAGATGTAATGCTTCCAATAACTAATGAAACAAAGGGTTAGCAGCTTGAGAAACCCAAGCTAAAGATGGCATGGATGTCACTTTGTGGTGGGGTTGGCATAGTTTGGATGTTAAATGCTCTTGGTGTGGTATTGTCATCATTCCAAGCTCATTTTGTATCATTCCTTGAAGAAAATGAGGGAGCTCTTGTAACATTTTTGCACAAATATGGTGGTCACAATCTCACTACCAAGAAGATCAAGTGAGAAATTATTGTCGATCATGCTTGGAATTGGTGCTCTCTAGGTTAATCTTGAGTATTAACAACCTAACTCGAAGAGTGACTCATCTATTGTCAACTACAGGTGTAGCTTCAAACATGAGCATACTACACCATAAGGAAACACAATATAATAATGTTTCTGCAAGAACCAATCAACAAATACCACATCCACATCAATGAAAATATCACGGGCAAAGAAGGGGCTAGGGCATGGTGGAAGGCATTGAATGCATGTCCAAACATAATTTTGTCACATGAGACTTGGAAGTGTAGTTGGTGGCACTAAGATGAAGTTGTGACATAGCAGATGTAATGGTAGTGGAAGCACTAGAGGATGAGGTATCTAATTACCAATGACGTAGGGATGGGAGGGTTGCATTAATGATCAAGTGCATTAAAATTGGGGGCATCTTGAACATGCATTATAGGTACTTCAAATCATGCACAATGCCAACCTTGGGGTGAAGTTGGCCCAATTGATGGTCTTCATCTCATGCATGGTGTCAACCACTATCTTAGACCCATAAGTTGGAAGAGAATTGGCTCTAGCATGAGTGCATATGTATTTAAGTGCTATGACCTTGACCTAGGTCATGGCTACTTGGAAGAGACATATGTGAACATGACTTCAGGCCCAAATGTTACACATTGAATTGTCACATTTATTTAGTAATACATAATTGCACGGGGCGAGGAAGGTCTCTCCATTTGTCTCTATGTAGTAGAAATCACTATTGAATTCAAGGAGGAAAATATGTGATTGAATTTGGCAGGAGACTTAACGTGCACAATGGTCTATGAACTACAAGGTATTGTGCCAAAATGCATCAACTTCACATAGAACTAGATCTTTCATGATCTTAAAGTCTTGAATTTAAAGACCCTTGAAGAAACTACTAGTCTCATGGTTTAGTGTCGCTAGATTGGAATGTCATCCATGTCTAATTATTTGTTGGGATGAAGGACATATTGTGGCCAATGACACATGTCACTAAAATAATTATAAGGCACATCTCATGCTGCACAGTAGGATCAATATGCTATAAGGTCCATGACATTTGTCATGACAACTTGTTGCACTATAATAATAGTGGAGTTGATGAGGCAAACTTGATAGATGGGGACCATAGAGGTTGGACACTCAGATGTAAGAAGTTGGTATCTAGAAGTTAGATTTAGGCGTTGATTGTTGGTAGCTAGAAGTTGGAGTACACATTGTAATGACTAAATAATAAAATAAGCATAGTGGAGAAACACATTGGAGCATACACTAATGAGAGGGAGCACCATCACGACACAACATTGTGAGGTGATCGACGATGTGACATTACTTCGACGACAATTCTACATGTTGGGACAATGAGTAGGAGTAGGAATTATAATATTGCACATGTAGGTGGGATTGTGGAAATCTAAACCTAATGGTTTTATTTGTTTGAGATGATGGGGTGGGGTTAAGTGGTAGGGAATGGAAAACCTCACCTACAGTTGATTTGACACTAAGGGTGAGGTGGAAGGATGAGGGAATGAAGGATGGTGGCAATGGGGTGTGGACATCAATTGATCATTGGGAAATGGATGAACTAGTTGAGGTGGTTGGGGAGAGGACATTGTTAAATAATGAGTCTATTAGGGAGAAGTTAGGACAATTAGGTAGCTTTGGGTACCCATTAATGTGAGTGATTTGAAGGGGGGTGGTGATGCTTATAGATGAGGCAATGACTAGTGTGATGCTGGCCAAATTATTGTTGATGTGGTGACAACTACTAATGTTGAGTAGTTTTTAGCCAGTGTCCACCACACCAATGAGGCAAAAATCAAAGCTAATGTGTATATTTGTTCACGCATTAGGGGATGGCGATGTTGTAGTGGTGGAGCCAACATGGGCTAGAGTATTAGGGTAGTTATCGACACACTGATTGGAAGTCATGCATGGTTACTACTACGAGCATAGGTTGGAAGATAGGCATGGTTACTTCTACAAACACAAGATGGAAGTCAAGAATGGTCACTTATGCACATTTGCATTGGGTGTCGAGTGTAGTTACTTTTGCATGTGTATGGTAGGAGTTAGGCATGGTTATTGTTGCCCATGAAGGATGAAAAACATACATAGTTACATCTACATGTGTGGGTTGGAAAATAGTCATAATGACTTTTGCACATGTAGGATGGAATCTAAGTGTGGTTACTTTTACATGTCTAGGATAGGACTTGAGCACAATTACTTCATGAAACCAAGGAGTATGACATGTGTAGTTGGTCAGGGCCATCATTGTGGCAATTGCCAAATCATAGAAAATGGCTTAACATTGATGCAACTTATTAGTTTGGTGTGTCATTATCATCCACAAAATTGTTATATTTAAGGGTGGAGGTAGATTGTTCCACTAGGGTCCAAGAGGGGTCATGGTTGCAAATGAGGTGACTATGTGGATGATAGTGTGTAATGATAAATGGTAGGCATTTGGGGCAGTGTTGCCATATGTGGGGATTTGCAAGGAATGTATGTTGTGAGTTCAATGATGATAATGCGATGTGCTAAGGGGCATTATGGGCATAGGTTGATAACAATGGTTAATTCTAACATGTGCTTCAAGGGCCACATACATTCAATGGTTTGTTGAGTTGGTGAAATTTGTAGAAGAGTCAACGAATAAGCATTTCAATGTTGTGTAATTTATCGAGCATGTCCATATGGTCTAGGATTGCTACAATATTTGCAATGAGGTGGAAAGTGTTGGAATCTTTCTAATGAACTTGTTTCCATTTTGACAAATGTTGTGGGTGGTGGATATCTCTGATGTCATCAACATAGCACATTGTTGCGTAAGGTATAAATGAAAATGTGATTTTTTTATTTCATTGTTTTGTAATTGAGCAACGACGAGGTATACATGTACTAATGTAAGGTGTGATCATCCATCAAACATAGTGTTGTATGGTGGCACTAGTATGATGCTATTTATCATGACAAACAACTTTAGAGACAATGTTGGGGGTGGGAAAAACATTAAACATTTTCAATAAGAGATAATGAGGACAATTAAATGACACATGGATGACACCAATTTGATATGTAAAAAGATGAATTTAAGATATGTCGATTTACTGATGAATTTAAGATTTATCGATGAGTTATGCTAAGTGTGAGTAATTAGCCCATTGGTTAATTCCACAGACAAGTGGAAACAATGAAGCATAAACAAAAATACAAAGATTCTTGATGCATGCCACATTGATCTCAAAGGGAATGCCACACCATTGATTAATAAATAAAATAGTCAAGTACTTGTCTTTCAACATGATTACATGAGTATATATACAAAAAAGGTGTCGTGAGGCACAATTGATGTAATTAATTATAATGTCCATTAATCCCGTGTGAAGCACAAAACCATGTTCTAACACAATGACATTAAGGCAAAAGACATTGGGCATGTATTGAAAATTGTGTCCACGTTGGCTAAGAAATAACTTATCATGAGACACACTTGCATGGTAGGGGGCACTAACATAGATGTGGGCATATTTTGTTGGTGGATACAATTCCATGGCGACAACTTGTCAAAGCTCAAACTCGCATGTTTAAGTGGTGTCTTGCCATGTGTGCTTGGTAGCACAATAAACCGTTGTACCAACTTTAAAATGACAAATTATCACGTGACAATGATTTGATTTACATTAAGAAATCTACTCTATCTTTTAATAATATACATTATCTACTCTTAATAATTTTTATTTGGTTATTTTTATATATCCTTCATTTAATTTAATTACCATAATTTCAATACAAATAGTTATTATGCTAAAACATACATTTAAAGAAAATATATTTTTTTCATTTGTTTTTAAAATGTAAATGATTATTATGCTAAAATATACATTTACATGACATGTGTAAAGAGTTAAAAAGTAAATATGACATTGATATTTTAACATCTCATCTATCAAACATCAAGATAAAAATAAATCTTTCTACACAATTTTATAACATGACAAAAATTTAAAATAAATCTTTATGGCAAAAATTTGCATATCTGATTTTATACACAATGGCAAAAATTATACACAATTTTATAACATGGCAAAAATTTGCATCTCTAAAGATTATGGTTATTATGCTAAAATATACATTTACATGACATGTGTAAAGAGTTAAAAAGTAAATATGACACTGATATTTTAACATCTCATCTATCAAACATCAAGATAAAAATAAATCTTTCTACACAATTTTATAACATGACAAAAATTTAAAATAAATCTTTCTACACATTTTTATAACATGGCAAAAATTTAAAATAAATCTTTCTACACATTTTTATAACATGGCAAAAATTTGCATATCTGATTTTATACACAATGGCAAAAATTATACACAATTTTATAACCTGGCAAAAATTTGCATCTCTTAAGATTTTATCCCTTTTCAGGTTTAAAAGAAAAATCTTTATTCCAAAATCGTGTTGCATATATGGTGTGAAAAGGCCTCCAGTCGCACATATATGTCTTGGCAAGGAACATTACACTTGGGAAAACACGCTTGAGAATATACCGATCACAGTCACCTATGGTGAAGCACATGCATGAATGTGCATGATGAATCTAGTTACGTACAAGAGTCAGAAAACAAATAAATAAATAATAGTCATAGAACAATGTGTTTGCAGGATGCATGCGGCGCCCTTCAATAGTCACATCCACCCTTTGACGTAGACGCTTCACGCGGGCCACTTCGCTAATTTCGCATTTTCTCTTTTAATAATTTATCACCAAATTCTAACAGTAATTTTTTTAATTGCAAAATGAGGACGACATGGCGAAAAGTGATTCGGAATTCTTATTTAACAGGACTGCATCTCGGCGACATCTCGACAGTCCGCACCTGCGACATACGCGCGGGATAACCCAGCCGACGGAATTATACGAATAATCGAACCCCTAATATCACAATTACGAACAAATTATTAAATGCTAATGATGCCGGTACTTTAAATACTGTGTATCTCTTGTCCATTCTATTTTCTATTTGCTTCTGCGGGATGGGGGCAATGAAAGAGATAATTGCTGCTACGACAACGACGATCATGTTCTCACAGTAAAGGAAATGCCTAAAACCCCCGCGCCTTTGCACTGGCGGACACGATCAGCGCAAAGCTCAAAGCAGAGGCGAGCTGGATTGGACGCCATGGCTGGAAAGAGCAGGGCTGTTAAGCCCGCTCGGGAAAATACTGTGAAGCTCGAAGGCAAACGGAAGGAAGATAATGCTTGGCATGAATGCGAGGTCTCATTGAGGTAATGTTGCCGCGGCCTCATCTTTTTTGCACGCCGATTGCTATTTCTGTTAAATTTTGCCGTTCTTGATTTTCACTGTACACGAACTCGATATCAGTCCCAGTAAC
>ML825200.1:69025-95347 GCA_009831015.1 Picea engelmannii | reverse complement strand
AGAGGTCTTGCATCACCTCAGTCGGGCATCAACACGTGCAGTTGATGGAGGCCATGTGGATCTTGGTAGATATTTGGAGGATGGACTCATTCCAAGATGAGGCCATGGGTCAGGTGCAAGAGGTTCATAGGGTTGATATCTTCTAGGACTGTTCTTCACAGAGTATTGCAGTTCACTTTTAGATATGGGATCCAAGGGGTGGAGTGTGTTATTGTTCATAGTTGGATGGGTTCTACTATGTATCCCACAGGTGGACATGGGATCCTAGTATTTTACTTGGAGGGATTTGGGTATTGCTTGAGGACAAACAATTTTCTAGCAGGGAGGACTGTAATGTCCCCACTTTGGGACATCATCACAGGGCAGATATTTATGATGAAAAGAGTAGTCAGATGGATTCTATAGTGAGTACAGGGGTATTTGAGAGGCATTTTGGGGTCCATCTTACATTGATGATCATATTCCATCATTATGAGCCATTCCACATAGGTTGGCTTTGGTTTTGTTGCATTCCGACGATTTCCAGGATTTTGACTATTTTGAGCTATAAGTCAATGGAATTCACTAAAGAGGTCATTTTGGGAACATTACTTGGAGGAACCTCTTAGTGTAATAGCTCATTGGAATTGGGAGGAGAAAAACTACAAGATGGTATGTCTAGAAGTTACTTTCAGTGGCAAGGGAAGCCACAAGGAGAGATAAGAGTCTTTTCAAAGGAAAAAAGGTTAATTAATTAATTAAATATTAATAAAATGAAAGTCACTTTGGAGGGACAAGGTGAGCCAAAAGGTATAAAGGAAAGGCAAGGGCCTCTTCTCATTCATTCATGTATGTTTATCTTTTGATTTTTGGATTCTAGCTAGTTAGCCCAACATTGGGGGTTTTGAGGGTTTTGACTTAACAAACCCTAGAGGACGATTCCGTGGTGAAAGATTCCACCTAGATTGTCCCAAGCTTGGTCTCAGAGATGCAATATTCTCCCAGAACATTCTATTCAGATCTACATCAGTGCAGGAGGTCCTACACAGCCACAGGCATAGGAAGAGGAGGAGGGCGCACCATTGGGGGTTTCCAACAAGGGGGGCGCACCATCCTTGGAGAGAGATTCGTTGTAGGAGATTGGAAGAGCCGTTGAGGATTCTATCACTTGTTTTTTCATTGCAGGGACTTGGACATCAAATCTAGTGCTTTCTGAGATAGTTTTATGGCTCAGATTATTTCTTGAGCAGTGGGACGAATTGAAGAGAAGGAGGGCATTTTTGAGATCCAGGTCTAGTCCGTCTGGAGGGGTTACACTTCAGATCTGACCCTGAGACTTCACCTAGTGACTTGCAGTGTCCTGATCTATATTTCTGGAGAGTTTCAAAGCATTTGGAGGCCTCCTTTAGTAGGGCCGAATTATCTAGGGCTTCAATTATCCAGTGGGGCGCACCATTCAGTGGGGGATTTCAGATCTACAGATATTGAGAGGGATCTTGGATATTTGGGCACCTGGGTTGTTCTTATCATCACCTGATCGATCAATTGGCATATTTCGTAGGGTGATTGGACACTTTTGGCAGCAGGGCTAAGTTATTGAGGGTTTCAACCTTCTATTGGAGCGTGGCATTCTTCAGCTAGAGAGTTTGGCATTCAGATCTTCTTGCATTGATCTTCATTTCTTATTCAGCCTTTGGAGGCATCTTTTGTATTAGCGGGAGAATTTTGTAGCATCTCTTATCTATTTTCTATCTTCTTGGCCATCTGTTGAGCATTCCAGATCGACATCTTCATTGTAGCAGTTTTCTCTATTTTATGAATAAAGAAGAATTGATATGTTTTGTCTTGTCTATCTTATTGCATATGGTTGAGGTATGTTCCATGGTTATCTCTTTCTGTTATTTTCTGCATACACACATATAAACACATCTAAAAAGTAGATCAACAAAGTGTTTGATGAAATACCACAACCAGGAAAAAGTTTCAAAAAAACACCAAAACAATGATGATCCTTGCATAATGGTTTGGGATCATTACACATCCTCAAAATACTTAACAAGGAATTCACATAGGAATAAAAATGCTACATTCAATACATACCCTTTAGCTATACAACCCTCTGGATGTTCCTTTTGTCGAACATATATTTTTAGATTTTTTATATACCTCTCAAAGAAAAACATCCACTTCATTGATACAATACCCGCCAATTAAATGTCATTGACTAGGTGTATATGAAAATGAACTTGTAGGTCCATGAAACTTGTAGGGAACTCCTTCTCAAATACACATACAATTTCTGCAATTTCCTTCTTCCATTTTGGTACTTCACATTTGTGGATATCCTTGGAGGTCACCCACCTAATATAAGAATATTAAATTAGTATGAACCTTTAGTGAAAAATTAAAATGGAATATAATATCTCTATGTCTCTCACACATGAACATTTCATACCACATACTTTGTAAATGCTAACAATCAAATTATGGAATTCCTTAAGTCAATGGTAATACATGATTCCCCCCTAATTTCCAATGCCATGATATGTTATCAAACACATTTATCAAAGGTCATTAGTAATTTTTCTCACACAATAGAATATCAAAATATATTTAGTACTTAATGAATGTTACCAGTAAAACTTAAATGATGATATATACTACCTTCATAAAATTATGAAAATCATGTTTTTTAAATCCTGTGATATGTCCATCAACTATAAAATCTTTATCCAACGATGACCCATAGCTAGTAGGTTTCCTTATTGAAAAAATGACATTTTTTAGTTGGTCTAGCTTTTTTGTTTTTTAAAATCCATGTATCTTTTGCATATGTTTCATTTTCCCTGTTTGGACACAAATGTCTTCTATCAATTTTGGTACATGAAAGATAAATATCTCTCCTTGAAGGAAAGGTGTCCTTCTCTTTTCCTAATATATGTCAAAATATAGAATCTGAGAAATTTTTGAATATGTACATAGGATCTAATAGGTGAGATATTAATGGATCCTTCCAGCAAGGGAGCTCATAAAATATGGATTTCCTTTTCTTTCCTTCTGGCATATTAACTACAACTTGTTATGGTTCTTCAATTGAATCACCCTGGTTAAAAAAATACTCCCAAGATTTCAATTCATCATATTCATACTTCTTAAGCCAATCACCTAGACCCATAATCACAGGAGGACCTCTATTTTCAAATTTTCCATCAAATTGATTCTTTAGATGATTTCTAAAATTGTGATCCAGTGATAGAAAAACCATGTGGTTTTCTTAATTACATTTATGTAGATATTGAGAATACCTCCCTTGAAATTGATCTACATCTTGGTCATGTAAATATCCCCTTTGTTTGAATCCCTGCTATTCAATAAGTAATGTTAATAACATAAAACTAATAGTATAAAAGTAAGTATGAAAGTTGGGATGAAAATAAATTATGATTGTGAATACGTAAATATTTTATCTTACTAGAACAGACACCAAGTCCTAGGAAATCATGAATATTCCAACATAACACACCATACAACATGAAGGACATATTTGATGGAGGACATGATATGTCATACATTCTTATGCCTTTCCATGGATCTCCTGCTTTTTCATCTCTCTTTTCTTTTTCGATGGGAGGATTCTTGGGCTGGTGAGAATGGTTGTCCCCAAGTGAAATTATATTGAGGCACAACTCTCTATACCTTGACCTCGTCAGGAGCATGCACCGAGAAATAACATGGAGAATATTTCTCTGATACCAATGGTACATATTATATTGAGAAAAAAAATGAAAGATGAATTAAAATATTGTAGAGAAAACATAAATATAGTGAAAACCCATATTGTATTAATGAATAGAATACAAAAGAAAGTAAAATGAAAAGAACACAAACTAGATAGAATGGTGATAGATTATCCCTAAAGAGAGAGATGTGCCACATATGCTCATTCACAAGAAGATGATTACAAAGAGGCCGAAAAAGGTGTTTTAACATAAATCATCAATAAGGAGAACTTAAACATCTGAAACCCTAACCCCAAAAGATGGAATGCCAAAATTTTTGTGGGCCCTAATGTGGTTAGTTGATATGTAAGCTTCTTAGGGGAGTAAATTTTTCATATATTTTTCGTTTGGGGTGCTAGGTAGCCCACCAAAAAGGTCTAGTCAAGAAGTACACATTTTGAATAGCCCAATGCATTCCATAGGTTATTTATTGGGTGCTTCTGTGCCAAAAGGTTGTCATTTAGGGCCTCAAAATGACCCCATAAATTTGGGACCCAAAAAAATGTAGAAAACTACCAAGATGTGGAACCATTCTGAATTAGCAGAATATGTGGGCGGCCACCATTATCTGCCTGGATCATTCATAAATTCTCTTTCTTACAAGTCTTGTTGGGAATTCCCTCATTGACCAAATAACTACCCAAAATAGGTGAAATTGGAAAAAATATGAATGAAGAAGAGGTAAGACTATGATTAAATCATATTTTTGTAATCACTTGGTGTTTGATTACCTCGGTTTCACCCAAGTAAAAAAATAGGCCTTGGAAGGAAAGGAATTCTCTAGGACTTTCAGGTGGAGCCTCCTTGTTTCTCCATTGTCATAGGTGGACCAGCCCTCCTAATAGATGTAGATTCACATTCCACTCATCATATTCATTGAAATAATTTCCTCCTCCTACAAGTACCATCTATATACTTTGCCAAAGAGCCAAGACAACTATTTCCTCAACCTCAACATAATAGTGTTACATGGTAAAAGAGTTATGATGGCACCTCTACAACTTATGGCCATGGAATAGATTGATGTAAAGGATATTTGACGCTATAAATGTACTCCAAATACTTCAATTTTAAAAATAAATTTCCAAAACTTTACTTGAAAATAAATCATAAAGTTCTCTACCAAACTTAAAAAAAAATTCTACACATGTAACTAAATAAATTTAAAATAGATAACATAAGATTACTTCTATCAATGAATTGATTAAAAACATAGCCAACTAACCAACTAGGGCCTCCACTATTTTCATGGTGATTACATTATAGTGACAGGCCTTGCTTGTAGCAACAAAAACCAACCACATGCATACCCTGTAATGTGTGTTTATTCCACCATAGAAACAATGATTGATAGATGCCTACTAGCTTGGCTATGCATAGTTTGCATTAGGTTTTGGCAGAGCTAGGATTCAATATACTTTCCAAATTATTTGAAATGAGTTTCCAAACATCTTTACTATCAAGGTAATCGAAAAATAACATTCCATAGATATCTATATGTCTGGCGTTCTCTTCCATGGTAGCATAAATTATATGTAAAAACATTATATCAAAGATGATATACATGGAAAGACCCTATTGTCCAAGAGGAATTGTAACTGTAATGTACACAACCACCTGACTGAGCCACACTACTTCAAAATTCCCTTCAAGAACATTCTGATAGTACTTTGTAACATACCTAATACAACAATACCCAAAACATTTTTCTCAGATACTGATCTGGAATGTACCCATTTCCCTAGTACTTCCAAATTCATCCTCTTGGACTGATTACAAATTCTTTTTCCAATATTTAATTTAATAAAGAACATGAATCCATGCATGCAATTAACCAGAACATGCCAATACATAAAAAAATACTTAACAACATGTCATGCACAACAATAACCAACAAGCAGGAACATTACAAATACATCATATTAGAAATAATAATAATACAAACTAGAATATAAATATATAGAAAACAAAAAGAAAAATTAGCATTAGTGTTGACTTTTGAATCCTTCAGGACCGAAACGACAACCTCACGAGGATATGAATCCTCCATCATTTTTAAAGAGGTGGTACTCCTCTTTGGCTAAAAGATATAATTTGAATATCTTGGATTAAGAGAATACTTATGAAGCAAACCCTAGGCATTTATTGCTTGAATTTATGAAATGTTGTAGTTCTTCAATAAGTTATTATAATCTTTATATGTAGAAAGAAATATCTTTACAATAATAAAAGATCGAAGGAGGGATTCAACATTAGAACTTCTTTGTGACCAGCATCACATACACAATCTTCTTAATTACATACAAATACATCCATATCTTCTTCACGAGAAATAGGAGAGAACAACTTGATCATATCAAAGAATTTTAAAAGAGTATTACTGTCAATACCAAGAAGAGAATTTGATAGGTCAATTTCAAATACCTCATACTTAAGACTCAAAGTTACAAGATACAATTGAAATCAACCCCGAAGCAATTCTTTGTGGAGTTTATTCATGAAAGACGTTCTTCATTAAAAAATCTTTGAAATTAAAGTATATAGCTATAAATACTCCATGATCATATAAAAAAATTATTTAGAAGAATACAAGAAGAACAATCAAGAACCCATCCTTGTGCCCAATTCAGAGACTCAAGCATAAAACTATGAGAAATGGTGTAGACGAATAGAAAGAGTGGAGAAGATGGAGATTTTTTTTCCTTGATCAAAATCTTGGTTGTGCCTTCATGGTTGTACCTTATTTTTTCTCTAATATTATTCCCTTCCCCTATAATAATTATGATTGTGGACCCTTGATGACTCCCTTATTCTCTTATTAAAATGAGATTTTCCAACTACTTGAGTAATTAGGGTTTTTCCTCTCTTGAATTTCCCGTACAATTCTTTTCTTCAAAACTTAAATTTAGTTAATGTCTCATTTAAGTGTTTTAAATGTGTTCACATAATTAACATCCAAATATTTCAAATGGATTCTTTTCCTTTTTAAATAAACTTTTATTTTCAAAAATTTAATTAATTGTCCTTTAAGATAAAGGGACTATGTTTTAAATTTATGGAATTGAAAATCAACTTTTTAACCATAAAAATCATTTCATATGTGATATTCATCATCTTATCTTTCCAATGATATAATATTTTCCCAAATCTGTCACCCATATCTCAAGATATGAGCTCATGAATTTGAGTTGTCACGTAGGCCCATTAAAAATGAAGTTGCCTGATATTTTAATTTCTTTGAAAACATATAAGAACTTTCATCCTTTTAAACATATACCATCACATTTTTCATCGAAATACCTTTCTAATTGTATAAATGTTTCTGAATTCTGACACTTGGAGCTCAAGTTATGGCCTCTGCAAAATTGTGACGCAACCACCATTGATCAAATGTCTTGGGAAAATGTGGGCCCTTGGATCAAATTTCGTCCTTCCTTAAAACAAATTTGAATTTGTTTAATAAATTTTATCCCACTTCCATGGGATCTTACAAATCTGTAGAGTATATATTAAAAAGTATGATATATGCTTCATGAAGAAATGAAAGAACTATGGAAACTTAGGAGTTCGACCTTCCTTGAGAAATTAATTAAATAATAAAATTTTGGATAACCAATCTGCCCAGTCAACAATAGTGAGTCATGTTTCCATAGGTTTCCACATGTCTCTAATAAGAATCTTCCAGTGTCTCCCTTCATGAGATTCCATGTGGTATTATTTCATTGGTTAATAAAAGTGCCATATCATCAAATCATGGGATGCCACATGTCATCTCTTTATAGGTGCCATATGTCATTACATGAGTGGATGGCATGTGGAACAATATCATTGGTTAGGAGTTGATGTATGATTAAAATAAGGTTTTGATGTGAAGCTTAAGTGGGAAAATGAATGAGAGTGTAGGAGTGGGTAGTCAGGGGGAAGGGAAAATTGTAAATGACGGAAATTAGGGGGTGAGAAATGTAGGGATCCAGGAAGAAGGTGTTGAAACACACATTGACACTGAGAGGGGGTGGGTGAATCAGTGTCTAGAATGTTTGGCTCATTTTCATACTATCGTAGATTAACCAAATTAACCGAATAAGATATATGCAGTTCAATTAATTATTCATAAACATGTATAACATAAATTGTATGAAGTTGATAAAATATCATTCTTTTATTTATTCAACTTGAATGAATACAAATAAAATCAATCCTTTAATATCTTTAACTTCAACTGAATATGAGAGATCCAACTCTCTCATACAAGATCCATCTTGTAGTGCTCAGATCCAAGTGAGAAATGAGGAATCCAACCCTCATAACAAGACCCATCTTGCATCTCATATCCAACTAAGATGTGAGGAATCCAATCCTCGTGACAAGAATCATCTTGTAAACAGGAACCAACCTGATAGAATGAACTTTCATTCAATGAAATATATATATATATACTCTCTTCCCTTCATATTCCTTTACTTATATAGTCCTCCAAAGGCTACCACTTTGAAACAATGTGTCCTTTTGGAATGAAACATTGCACCCCTTAATTAAATTAACATAGATGATTATTTTTATTAATTAATTTTTGTACACCTATTTAACATCAATTTTCGTATGAATATTTTGGAGTGATGGAAAAAAAAAAATCTACGACATGGGTTTCTTGAAAAACATGCCCAGTTAGCCGAATAGCCAAAAATTTCCCTAGAAAGTATGCAATGTGGTTGGGACAGGCAGTTCTTTGAAGGAAACTTGCCCATAATTTCCTTTTGTCGTCGGAGGCCAGATCAACTTCAGTACATATTACCTTTTCGTTAATGTCTAAATTGACCTCCACATATCTCCTTTATTTGTTATTATTTAAACTTAAATTGTAAAAATGTTTCTTGATGATTATATTAAAATTGGTTCCCTCTCAGCTTCTAGTCACTAAAGATTTGACTTGGTCTTACCTTTTTACATATTTTCTTCCTCATTCGACCGACAAACATCTGTTTGGTCAACTCAACTAGTAGACGTTTCAACTAGAGTATTTCAATTATAGTCAACCCATCTTTCTTTAGCCTCGACCTGACTTGTATTTAAGTTTTCTTTGACTTCTACCTTTAGGTTACTTCTTTATTGGACCAATTCGACTTGGAAGAAAACCGACTTGAGAAATTGAACTTTGGTCATCTCAACTTGATTTTGTCGACTTGTATTTCCCGACTCAATTTTATTTCAACTTTGAACTTCACTTGGTTGATTTTTCTTCTACCCATACTGAAATCGATTGAATTGTCTTATCCAACTTCTATCAATATAGAGGCTTGCAATTAGTCAACTTTCCTTCGACTCGTCTCACAGTCGACTGACTTCCATATAGTCTACCTTATTGTTGTTTGAATTGAATCGACTTGTGACTCGATGTTCTCAATGCATCCTCACCAAATATCCACGATTGACATTTTGTCTCATCTATGGACTCTTCTTCAATTGAGATTTTCTAAATCACTTTTAATGAACCATGTCTTATTAATTTATTTATTTGCGATTTGTATGGATGCATATTGGATTATCCATTTACCCTTTTTATTTGGAAAATTTCTTCATAGTTTCTTCTTTTGTGCATGGATGTTAATGACACAATCTCAACCTTATACAATATAGGATGAGTGTATCAATCTCATACAATATATTAGTCAATATTATCTTTCTACTGATATTGAAGTCACCTTAATAAACATTATGTCCAATATTGACAATGCTTGGCATTCAACTCACCTTCATAACATTATGTCCAACCTTCATAACATTATGTCCAATATTGACAATGCTTGACATTCAAGTCACCTTCATAACAATATGTACAATGCTTCTCAAACCAATCAATCAATGATATGTCACTTATTTATCAAGGTTGACATCAATGACAACCAAATTACCAACAACATGCTAATGAGTGAGGGGGTGTGAGAGTATGTGATCTTAAAAGGATCCATAGAAGGTTAAGAAAAGCTCAGAACTCACATAGGCAAATCAGGATGCTCAGAATGGCTTCAGTAGATAGAGAAAGGGAAAAAAAATCAAATTTCCCAAAACTCAATGAAAATGGCATGATCGTGAAGAGCACAACACAAGATTTCTAATGGTGTAAATGGCTTATCAAACGAAGTTATGGATCAAAATATATTCGCGGTCAAAGTTTTGGTCAACCTAGCCCAGTCAGCAAGGATGAGTCAACCTCTGTACTGTTGACATCAACATTAGTATAGATGACATCATCATCCATACAACATATGTGGCAAGCGCAGAGGGTGACATGTGTCATGATGATGTCACAATGATGATGTGGCAACACAAGAGGCTACCACATGTCACTCATTTTTGGAATTTTTGGGCTGACATATGGACCAATGAAAAGTTTCCATGTGGTAGTCCATACAAGACACGTGGCATCCGTACATTACATGGCAGGATGAATGTGAAAAAGAGGTGGCATGGGTCAATGATTGGTTACCACATGCCCCAGTCATGGATTTCCATGTGGTAGTGGGAAAATGCCCAATTACGGCTAGCAACCGAAATTTAATATATATATATATATATATATATATATATATATATATATATATCTTAAAAGTAGTTCACAAACTTGGCCGTTGTTCCGCTAGTTTAGTAGAATCTCCACCAACTTCCCTGCTAGATTTAGCAGAGTGTGCCAGAACCGTTGTAGCAAGGAGACAAAAGGGGAGGCCCATTTGACCGACCACGGGACCTCCGCCTAACCAACGACATAAGTATAGCTCCACTAACCACTATGTCCAACGAACCCATCATTGCATAACCACCCATATTTTGTATAAAAAAGGGGCCTCCACCAGTGTACAAGGAGGGGAGGAAGACCAAGGTGTGGATTTTGTGATAGGGCACACTTTTCGAGATTTTTCCAGTAATTTATTACAGAGTTAGGCACGGAAGCCGAGACAGGGGTGTCTCTTGGGCCTGAAAGTGCCAAACTCAGATTGAGGCGTGGAGACAGTCATTTTTAGGTAATTCAATGCCTTGAATGCAGTGGTGATGTTTGTTTTCTGATCTGACCAAATATTCTATAGCTTAACTCCAGAATGAGGTATACTTATGTATTTTGCCCAATGATTTTGTGGAGTTAATTAAAAGGCCTGGCCATTTGAGAGAAAGACCCAGAGATGTAGTCCACCAGGGATGAACTTTGTTATCAAGTTTTTTTGTTCATATTTCATGCTTATGTCTCTTTCCTTTTGATCTTTTCCTTCTTTATGGTGTTCTTTACTTTATGCTCATTTAATACAATTCTTCAATAAGTAACCTGACGAAAAAGATACCAGATCATGTTGGTATAAGAGAAATGGTCTTTGACTTGGATTTTAGAGTATGAATGCTTACTAGGGCCAAGCATAATCAGGGTGAGGGAAATATTAATACTTTCAATATTGAAGTTGGCCATGCATCCCAAAGGAAGAAGATGGCAGAGGAGGACAAGCATGATGAATAGGATAAAAACTTTCACATGGTCTTCTATCGCATGTCATACATGGTTGAGAAAATGTATGGAGATTACGAGAAGAGGATGAAGAAGAAAGGGAAGAAAAAGGAGGCACCACCCGATGATGATGCTTTGGTAAACCAAGGGGATGGAGGAGACCCTCCCGATCCTCCATCTTCACCTTCAAGTTCTAGTTCTTCTTCCTCTGAGCATTCTCATCACTCTCAACATTCTAACCATAAATCCTCTTTTACGAAACCATTATTAAAGCTTGATGTAAAGTTTTCTGTACCTATATTTAATGGATATGCTAATCCTGAAAAACTAGATAATTTGATCCAACAGGATGAAGTATATTGTCATTTTCATTATAATTATGAAGAGGAAGTTAAAGTGAATCTGGATTCTCTTCAGTTGGAAGGCACCGCTCTCGTATGGTGGGAGATCACGCTACAGAACAAAAGTAAGTGTGGTAATATTCTTTCCTCATGGTTAGAATTTAAAATAGAGATAAGGAAGAAGTTCTATCCATTAGGGTATTTACATAAAGAAATGATGGAACAAGAAACTTTGAGGCAGATTAAAGGTCAAACTATATAAATTTTCATAGAATAATTTAGGAAGAAAGATCTAGCATTGAACATTCCTTTGGATTCTTATGAAACTTTAATGAAGTATATTGGCGCACTTCACAGTTATATTCTTCATACTTTTTTCTTGTTTAACCCCACTAGGCTTGACGAAGTTTGTGTGCAAGCCACTCACCTCGCGAATAGGGGGAAACATGTTCAATAAGATCCCACAAAGAAACTGTTGAGAGTCCAAATTGACATCCCCATTACCATATTATACTCTTCATTTATACCTTTTTGGCCTACCTAAGCTTGGATCAATGATAAATAACCCTACCTCCAGTCACTGATAAGGTCATAAGGTAAAGCACAATTGAATTCATGCATTTTGTGGTTTATTAAGCTAGGAGACTAAATATTTCATGTACTAATGTTTAAAATTTCCATGTGTAGCCTTTGACCTTTGGATGAAGTCCAACAATTCTATGTCATCTTAGTTATTCAGTACTTGTGCGCCAGATTGCTCACTGTCTGAATCTGGTACCAAGCACACCTTTCATTCAGATCCAGTACCCACAGACCACTCATTGTCGCGATCCCGTACCAATGATCACAGAATATTCTAGTCCAGTACCAACCAATTGTGTACTATTCGGATCTGGTACTATCTATTGAATCTCACCTGTCATGATCCAGTACCAATACATGAAAACAGAGTATGCTAACATTGGCTCGAGATCGTGCCCAGGATAATTGTTGAGTGTTTATGAAATCATCAAGTTCTAGCAAGACTATATTAAGCCAATTTTTTTATTGCTTCATCCTTAGACACTTGGTGTCATGAGGATGAAGCTTAAAATATGTAACCGAATATATAAATTTGACAATTGTTGATTTGTAAAAGATTTCACCTCCTTGTGTTTCACAACTAAGACTGTTTAAATAGTCATGGAAAGGATGGTGGAAGTAGTAGGGAGTTAGCATATTACAACATGTTAAGCAGTGTTACATATTGTAGAACATCTCTTGATATTAAAGTTTAATAGAAGAATGTCATTTATTCCCATGTCTTGATCAGTTATGAATGAATGTGAGTTGAGTTGTTAGTATAGTTTCATGTTTTTGAGGTTTTGAGCAAGAGTGATGTGTTTATTAAAGGCCAAATTATTGTAGAATCTAGTCATTGAATTGTTGAAGCGGCAAGGGACCACCGCCCAACAAAGGTCAACATCCTTATATATTAGTGTTAGAATTTGATTTCAATAGTATAACTTTTAGACTAGTTGAAGCTTTGATTCTTTCAGATAATAACAACATAGTTCAGTTTAGGATTTTGATTATATGATTGCTTAGGGATATTTATTTACTCCATTTTTTCATATTCTCTGTTTTTGTTCTTATGAATTTGATTTTTCTTAATGGACATGGATGTTGGTAGTAGTAGTCAAACATAATTGGAAAGTAACTAGTGAAGTCCACAATAAAATATTGTGAACCACAACATACTCAATATACTGGCTATTGAACTACCCATGTTATGCCTTGATGATTGATGTGTTATTTCCTTTTCAGAAGTGTGATTGAATAGTTAGATTTATAGGTCATATAACAGATTTTATCTGTCAAAGAAATCCATCTCATATTTGCATGTGCCCCAATGGAGTAGATAGCTTCTTTGTGAAAGGAAACCAAAGTGTGTTTCAATTTGTTTCTTAATATAGATTATTTCTATACTCATGACATTAAAATTACTTCTCTTACTGGTGTTTTGTAACTTCTTTGATTACGAATCCTAGATTGATAATTAATGAGTGCATTATACTAATCATATAAGCAACACAACATTTTGTCGCCGTTGTCGGGGAGTTGCAAACGGTAGGAAGTGATTTTAGCTTAGATTGTTTGCATACGTTTTTGAATAATTTTAAAGGCTACTTGAGGGAGGAGGATAAATCATTTAATATGTGATTGAAGATCCATGCGGCCACTAAAGTGGGGTTCTCCGAAGCCAGGTTGCCTTATTACCTTCTATATAGAATTAGGATTTCAATTGAGTTAAGTATCAAATTTTTATTTTTATGCATAGATATATAGATAATAAGGGTAGATTTATAAGCTCTAAAGATTAAAAAACAAACCCCCCCACTAATTCAAATGACATTGGAGTAGGAAAAATTCCACCAAGAGGGAGTTCAAGTGGAGCCAGTGAGGCTCTAGAAGAGGAACCTAGAACTAAAGAATCGTCACTGGGGAAGATAGAACATGAGTCTGTTGAAGGAACTGAACATTAAGAAGACACACAAAATACAGTTTTCGAACCATCTATAAGTGGAGGAGGATAACCTAGAAAAATGGAAGAAGAAGAAGGAAATGAAAATGCATCCACTGAGACTGAGACCTTTGGGTTTCCAATCTTGGATATTTCAAGAAACATTAGCATGAAAAATATCCAACTATCATCATTACCCACTTTCAGAGGTATGTCAACTGAAGATCCAGACTTATTTTTATTCGAGTTTGAAATATTATGTAGAAGCTATAACTACTCAGACGATGCCCAAAAACTTAAGCTCTTTCCAGCCACAATAAAAGACTCAGCCTTGAGATCGTTCATGAGATTAGGAGAAAATACAATTCTCTCTTGCGATCAGATGAAAGAAACATTTTTATAGAAATACCAAGACTATTGTAAGGATAATGATAAAAATGACATTTTCAAAATGTAGCAAATAGAATATGAAATCCCTGAAGACTACTTAGAAAGGTTCTTATACAATTTTCAGAAATCAAAATTATTCACCACAGACCCAATTGTAGTAAGAAATTTATTTTTGAAAGTTCTTAGAGATGAATGCATAGAAGTTTTCAATTTGTTAATTTCAGGAGATGTGCACCAAAAACCCTTTGCAAAAATTGCAGATTACTGTAGAAGATACTCAAGGGGACAAGCTAAAACAGGAAAAGGACCAAGAGATTCTTTTAGCAGAAATTCAAGACAAAGCTCAGGGACTGTCACTAGAATTGAGTTAGGAAACTTATTGGATAACTTTAAAACAAACATCTTGAGCACAATCAACAACCAGTTAGACACTTTAAAACTGAAAAAGAAACAAGAAGAAGAGGTTGTTTTTGCAATCTTTTGTCCTAAATGTCGAAAGAAGCACCCTGAGAAAGAATTCCCATTAAATTTCATATAAGTCTATGGACTATGTAAATTAGAGCACCCCACATCTGAGTGTCCAACTTTTTTTGACTTGAAAGCCATGTATAGGGGAGGGGGAGTCTCACAAGAACAACCATACCTCTCTAGGAGGCCTTGGATACCACAAAACCCCAATGCATTTTATGACCCTAATACACAATACCAACATCAACAATGGGATCCTCCTCCAATTCCCTATTCCCAATGGGAACCTCAGTAAGCTCAAAATCAACCTTGGAAACAAGGTTGGAGAGGGCCTGTGTATGGGAATCCCTCTTACCTTACATATCCACAGTATCCCGCAAACATTTCCCAACTACTACATGGATTTATCCCACCTCAGATGCAAGTTTTACTTCCACCTCCTATACAGTAGAAATTCATAGCACCATTGAACCCTAACCAGTAGCAACAAGCACCTATAAATGTCAATCAACAGCCACAGAACCAAGCTACCCACAACCCTCCTAGACCAACAACAATCCTTGCCCAGCCAATTCCTAACCCCAATAATCGACCCACCCACCCTGTGAAGAATTTAGAAATACAAACCTTCCCCACCTATGAAATTCAACTAAGATCCGGGAAAGTTGTAAATCAATCAGATTCTGGATTAATAATTCAAGAAGAAAATGATAATCATTTTGAACAAGAAAACACTCAAACCACCCCTGAAGAAGGAGAGACTTCCCCTCGTATTCCAACCACTTCTCAGTCTGTAGGAGTACCTCAATAGGTTAATTATCCACCCTATCCCAAAATACTATTAGTGAAGAACCCTGACCCACCCTTGCACAAAGACATAGAGGACGAGTTACAAAATGTATGTATAAAAATACCTCTACTGCAAGCTGTCAAAGATATCCCCATATATGCCAAAATAATAAGGGATATTTTCCTTAAGAAACCATGAAGGAAGAAGAAGGAACCTCCCTTTATTCAGGTAGTAGGACAGTTATCTAAATTTATTTCTGAAATGTTGTATAAATATAATGACCCTAGGAATCCAGTAGTCACTGTTGAAATTAATGGTATTTCCTTACCAAACACACTCATTGATCTAGGTTCAACAATTAATGTAATGTATTTTGACACTATGCAAAAAATCCAAATCAAGCAATTAAGACCAACCCAAACCATGATAGAGTTGGAAGATAACTCAGTCATTAGCCCCGCGGGAAGTTTAGATGATGTCACAGTTACACTAGCTTCTTGGGAATATCCAATAGAATTTCTAGTCATCTATTCCAAATCATCCTCCAAACCAAGACACCTTGTGGTTCTTGGCCACCCTTGGCTGGCCACAACAAATGCCTTTATCAGTTGTCGGTCTAGCGAGATGACTATATCCAATGGCACACAGCCAAAATCTTGTTCTCTTCCCTCCTGCCCAACCAACACAAGAGATACCTCTTTGGCTAGAAAACCCTTATGGAGAGGAAGATTGCATTCAACCACTATTAACACTTGAACAAGTAAAAGGTATGCAAGAACAATCAGATGAACAAGTCTTAAGTTTATTTTTGGTTGATACAAATTGCATTGAATATCCTAGGTCTTTTGCAAAATTGTCACACATTTTCAGTTCTGAATTCCAACAAACTTGGCACCCTGATATCACTCAATTATATACTTTATCACCATCTTCCTCAGAGAAGGAAGAAAGTACTGAACTTGATGAGATTATCCTAGGAAAACCTTTGTATATCAACTCTATTTTGGAACCAGAACAAAAGATACAAGTAATTGAAATTCTATGAAGACAATTCGATGCCTTTGCATGGGATTATGAAGACATGAAAGGCATTCAACCTGACACATGCACACATCATATCTACACTAGTGACCAAATCATATCAGTTAGATAGCCTCAACAAAGGATGAATCCAACCCTCAAAGATATTGTAAAAGAGGAATTGCAAAAACCCCTTCAAGCCAATCTCATATACCCCATTTCAGATAGTCAATGGGTGTCTCCACTTGTCATAGTTCCCAAGAAAAATAATAAGTGGAGAATATGTGTAGACTTTAGGGATTTGAACAAAGCCACCCATAGGGATTATTTTCCCTTACCATTCATTGATAAGGTGTTGAATACTTTGTCCAGAAAGAAGTATTTTTCATTCCTAGACAAATAGCAGTCGAAGACCAGGAGAAGACCACTTTCACCTGCCCATGGGAAACCTATGCTTATAGGGTTATCCCTTTTGTACTTTGCAATGCCCCAACCACTTTTCAAAGGGTTGTCCTAGCCATTTTCTCTGACTTGACAAATGATTGTGTAGAAGTCTACATGGATGACTTTACAGTCCATGGAAATGACTTCCAGGAAGCTTTGACCAGTCTAGAAAAAGTCTTGATTAGGTGTAAGGAAACTAATATTTCCCTAAGTAATGAAAATTCAAAGATGATTCTCACTGAAGGTATTGTTTTGGGACATCACATCTCTAGTTTTGGAATGAGAGTTGATCCCACAAAGATTCACATTATCACACAAATCAGAATACCTTCCTCACAAAAGGAAGTTCATAGATTTTTAGGGAATGTTGGCTACTATAGAAGATCCATTCTGCATTTTACAATATTAGCTATTCCATTATTTAATTTATTATCTAAAGAAGCTAAATATAATTGGAATGATGAATACCAAGTATCTTTTGAAATTCTTAAACAAAAATTGTCAAGTACTCCCGTATTAAGAGGACCAAATTGGTCCCTTCCTTTTCATATATGTACCGATGCCTCAGACACAACCCTGGGGGCAGTTCTTGGACAAAGAGAAAATCCGATATGCTATTTACTTTGTTAGTAAAATTCTTTCCCCAACAGAAGTTAATTATACGGTCATAGAAAAAAAATTGTTAGTTGTAGTCCATGCTATCAATAAATGTAGACACTACATTATAGGATATCAAGATTTTGTACACATTGATCATTCAACCACCAAATTCGTAATGAACAAACTTGTAAAAAACCCTAGAGTTACAAGATGGTTGTTATTATTACAAGAGTTTAACATCAATATTATTGATAGACCCGGTAAGGATAATCTTGTGGTTGATTTCTTATCTAGAATGATTCATCTGGGAGATAATGCACCAGTAGTTGATAACTTTCCCGATGAAAATTTGTTTGCTATTTATACATTTTCTCCTTGGTATGAAGACGTAGCTAACTATATTGTAACAAGGAAAATGCCTTAGAAATTGTCTCCTAGAGAAAAACAGAAAGTAATTCAGATAAGTGCAAACTCCACGTGGCATGATGATTGTCTTTACAAAACAAGACCAGATTTAGTAATCAGGATATGTGTAAGGGAAGATGGAATCCATGATATTATGCAAGCCTGCCATGATGGTCCTTGTGGAGGATACTTTGCTGACAAGAGGACCACTTATAAAGTTCTGCAATCTAGTTATTATTGGCCTAATATTTTCAAATATGCCAGAACTTATGTATCCAATTGCGATGAATGCCAATGAATGGGTAAGCCTACTGCATGAGACCAAATTCCACTTCAAGATCAAGTAGTCATGAAGCCTTTAGAGAAATGGGAATTAGATTTTGTAGGGCCCATTAATCCTACATATAAAAAGAAAAAGTATATACTTGTGTGTACTGACTATGTGACTAAGTGGGTTGAAGCAAAAGACTTACTAGCCGCAAGCGAACAATTAGTGGTATATTTCCTTTTTAATGACATCTTTACTATATTTGGTGTACCTAGCGAAATTGTGGCTGGTCAGGGGACTCAATTCACCTCTCATCTAGTCAAAGCAGTTACAGAACAATACCATATCAAGCATAGGAAATCTACACCTTATCATCCACAGGTGAATGGACAAGTAGAATCCACCAACAAATTCATTGAGTCCATTCTTACTAAAATAGTACAACTACACCACAATAATTGAGTTGACATATTACTAGAATCCTTATGGACTTATAGAATCACCTGGAGGAATACAATAGGACATACACCTTACGAATTGTTGTATGGGAAGCAAGTGCTTCTCCCCATAGAATTCTAGATCAAAACCTTCAGGACTGCTGTACAAGTTGGCATGAACTTAGACGAAGCTCAACAACAAAGGCTCTTGTAGATTAATGAGATGGAAGAAATCAGGAAGGAAGCACTTCAAAGAACCACCCTCATTCAACAACAGAGAACAAAATGGCATGACAAGTATCTTAAAAAGAAAAAATTTCAACCAGGAGATTGGGCCTTGTTGTCTGACAACAAGTTCAAGAACTTCAAAGGCAAGTTAACTACTCGTTGGTTAGGACCTTACGAAATTGACATTGTCTATGATAATGATTCAATCATAATAAAGACAATTGACGAACATCAGACACCCCTACTCGTGAATGGGCATCGATTGAGAATTTATAACAAACCTCTGTCAAAAGAGGAATTTCTGACACGTGTGATACATAATTCAGATATGCAGGTGATTAGTAAGGAAGGAGATCTTCCTACTGATCAACATTTATTGATTGATTTACTTTAAAAAAAAATTGTACATAGGTGTGGATTGTGTTTTGTTAATAAGTTGAAGGGAACAATGGATTCTTACCTCATTTTTTTTTCTTTCGCATTTTATTTTTTTAGTCGATTTCTATAATTTATTTGATCTTTCACAAACTTGCTAAAACATCAATTGAAAGCATCAACAATATTTTGTTCTGGTCCGGTACCAGCACTGTTGATCCGGTATTATAAATTTCATTCTGGTCTGGTACTAGCAGTCTTGTGTTGGTCTGGTACCGGAAGTCTTCTCTCATACGGTACTATCAGGACACATCACCTAATTGACAAATAATGTTATACTTATGTGAATCCATGCAGTAACCCCTTAAGTTGGAACCAGGGAGCCGAATGCAGCATCAAATGGAAACTCTTATGAAGCAATAATTTATTTTGGTTCTGTTGATGACTAAAGGGAAGTATTTATAATTTCTTTTGGTTATGTTTCTAACTAAAGGGAAGTATTTTAATTTCTTTTGGTTATGTTGATGACTAAATGGAAGTATTTCTAATTTCTTTTGGTTCTGTTGCTAACTAAAGGGAAGTATTTAAATTTTTTTTGGTTATGCTGCTGACTAAAGGGAAGTATTTATAATTTCTTTTGGTTCTGTTGCTAGCTAACAAGAAATATTTTAATTTCTTTTGGTTCTATTGCTTGATAAAGAAGACATTATCTCTACCTATGTTGTTAAGGGAACCATGCTTAGAGTTTTCCTTTATCCAATATTTTAGCATGATTAAAGGGATAAAAGTATATTAGCCTATAAGTAACCATTTCACCCTAACTAGACTTCAATAGTAATCATTGGATTATCTTTATTAAAGAGAAGCATATGAGTATATTAGCACTCTCTGTCATGGGCACACTAGAATTTTTTTTATGGAAGAGGATGCATCAGTACCCTAAGGTAACTTTTGGTCATTCTCTTATGGAAAAACTCAGACAAATCATACATTTGGATCATTCTAAAAATGTGCATACATAAGATTATTTTTCCTTGAGACAAATCTTTAAAGACATTCAAATAAGAGAATATACCTTCTAAACCAATACCATCACAGCCTGTAAAAGGGTTTTCAGATGAGCCTCCCCTGTCACCATGAAAAATAACTCTTTAACAAAAACTAAAATAGGTGACGATGGACAAGAAGCCTCTGATGTAAAAAGGGTTTAAAAGACTAACCCGTCGGGATACTGAACAGGTCTGCTGGCAGCGGGTATAGGTCTGTGGTATGACTAGGAAAACCCATCAGGGTACTGAAAATCCCTATTGACAATGGGGCATTCTACCTAGGGAAGGTATGTATCTCACCAATTATCACAACTACCCCACTAGAGTACTAAACAGGCTTGTTGGCAGTGAGTTCTGGTTGATAAATGTCTCATTTATACTTGCTTGATGGAAAAATTCACTTTTGTCATAAAAAAATCGATACTACAAACAAAGGTCATTGTTGACACTTATAAGATACAAACTCGAGATTAACAACCAAAATGAATACTACAAGCAAATGTCCATTTCATAATTACCCTAAGTCAACTTTACCGGTCTGACATCTAAACCCTATATTATCTAACAAGGAAACTTCTTAAGAGTGATGCCTTGACTAGGGAGTTTAATCTACTTATACTGTGAAATTTATCTATAACATATAATGATAATAAATCTTTGAATCAAGTTAGGTTGGATCTGTTCTTCTAAAAAAATATAAAAACCTCCCTATTTTCATTGTTGAATGTTTCCCTTGTAAATAAGTCCTTAGAAGAAAGGCAATTTCAATTTTTAAAAGCATAGGATCATATGCTAGGTAATAAATGTACTTTTTGGAATTTGATTTGGTTTCTCATCTCTAATCAATTTTCTTCCATTTGTGAACATTGTGTTGGGCCTTTTTGCATAAGGATATGCAACATCCTTCGCGTGGGGGAGGGTCATTGAGCCCCTATCAAGACTCTTTTTCAGACTCAGAGATCATCCTATTCACCATACAACCATGCAGAACCAAACACAAAAGAAGAAACTAAAGAAAAAAACAGAATAAATAAGTATTCATAAAGTATAAGAAATTCTAGTACTAGGTGTCCAGAAAACTCCAGCCTAAAAATCTGAACTCTGACAATATGCAAGCTTCAAATACAAAGGCAGTTGCATATGCTATGGGTATCGGTTATGCAATGGTAAAAGAAAAGGTAACATGGTATTATTTATTTTCCTTTGCTTATAAAACTACAAAAGGTATGAAAATGTATACTAGATCTTATGACCTTAGTATTTAAACCATGCACCTAAATTTCACTTCCCTCATAACCATATGCTTAAACTTAATCAATTCCCTCACCACATAAGTCCTTGAAAAGATGAGGGAGGAAAAAATCACATCAAATGTGTGAAAGTGGGGATGAATTGAAATGAGCATGTCTAATAATGATGAGTCGCGACCCTAAAACCAAGAATGTGCTTCATCCTTAAACCATCATGAATATATCTTGCATGATTCAACACTAAAATTCATTGCTTAGGGGTCCAATAGCCAATCCCAAACAACAATGATGTATTGATACCAAACATCCTATCCCTATCATTGCACTAATGGGCAGAAATGAAATGGCTTATCTGGGTGGTGAAGCCATCCAGATGAGCCTCATCTTGTCTTATTTTTCTTTACAACGTCTTTACTTAAACTCACCTTTTGAATAATTGAAGCCATCACCATTTTTACTACTGTTACCCATCTCTCTCCATTTTCAAATCCTTATCCTCTCCGTGACATACGGTACCAAACCCTCATGCTCACAACTGACTAAACCATTGCGCTATAAACTGGTTTTCACTTACGATTTATAAAGGTGGTTGTAAGTAGACATGAACCGGTCTTCCAGATTTATAGGGAGACTGAGGGGTTCTAGCTATGTAGAGATAAGTATCCTAGAGAGGGATGGATGCTATTTTTAGAGAAATTCACAGGTTTTCCTGAGAAGGTATCGCATGCATTTGTTCAGGGTTACGATGGAGAGATTGTGCACATAGGCAATTTGCAACTAACCATCAATGAAGAAACCTTAAGGGGAGCTACAGGATTACCCAATAGAGGAGCCAAGTATTTCAAAGGATTAGGAATCAATAAAGAAATGTGCCAACGATTTCTAAAGGAATACCATCAAAACCCTAATTGGAAAAAGGGGATTTCTAGAAACTATAACAAGGAAGAATATCATCCAATGCTTGCTAGTATTCAACGATTCCTCACTTGTGAGGGAAGGTATGTTGTAAACTTATTATATCATATTAGGCTTCTGTTTCACTTTGAAGGAGACCCTGAAATTGACTTCCCATATTTTTTATGGATGAGCCTAAACAAGATGGTAAGAGGTGTCCTCATACACATGAATACCCAATAGATCTTACCTCCCTAGACCTATCATCCCAGAATGACATCCCTAGTTTGATGGAGGAACAAGCTACTATTACTTTTTGTGGGATGAGGGAGGAAGTGGACGAAAGAGAATGCATCCAACCAGAGACAATAAGGCCAATGAATACCTTGACAAAAGAACAGATGAAGAAGCAGATTGGGAAGTTGCAAAAACAAAACCAAGAGCTCAAACAAGAAGTGAAGGAATGCCAACTGCTGGATAGGCATATCAAGAAGAAAAATGAGCAACTGAAGGCAACCAGTGAACAAATCCAATATGACCATGAAGATACTTCTAATAAGATCAAGAAGGTACTAAGAATCCTACAATAAATTAGGGTCATAAAAAGAGAACTGAAAGAAGAATCCTCAGTTGTCAACATCATTGACCCATAGGAGTAAAGAGAATGGAGTCTCAAGTTTTGGAAAAATTTTGAGTATGTTTCAGTTGCATGAGGACATGCAATGATTTTGGCATGGGGGAATGTTGAGCCTCCAAATTGGCATCCCCATTACCATATTATACTCCTCATTTATACCTTTTTGGACTACCTAAGCTTGGATCAATCATAAATAACCATAACTCTAGTCACTAATAAGGTCATAAGGTAAAGCACAATTGAATTCATGCATTTTGTGGTTTATTAAGCTAGGAGATTAAATATTTCATGTACTAATGTTTAAAATTTCCATGTGTAGCCTTTCAACTTTGGATGAAGTCCAACACTTCTATGTCAGCTCAGCTATCCAGTACTTGTCCACCAGATTTCCCACTGTCTGAATCTAGTACCAAGCGCACCTTTCATTCAGATCTGGTACCCACAGACCATTCACTGTCGTGATCTGGTACCAATGATCACAGACTATTCTAGTCCAGTACCAACCAATTACGTACTGTTCGGATCCGGTACTATCTACTGAATCTCACCTATCACGATCTGGTATCAATATAGGAAAACACAGTATTCTAAGTTTGGCTTGAGATCATGCCTAGGATAATTGTTGAGTGTTTATGAAATCATCAAGTTCTAGCAATCCTATATTAATCCAATTTGTTTATTGCTTCAACCTCATACACTTTGTGTCATGAGGATGAAGCTTAAAATATGTAACCAAATATATAAATTTGACAATGACTAATTTGTAAAATATTTCACGTCCTTTTGTTTCACGACTAAGACTATTTAAATAGTCATGGAAAGGATGGTGGAAGTAGTAGGGAGTTATCATATTATAGCATGTGAAGAAACGTTACATATTGTAGAACATATCTTGATATTGAAGTTTAATAGAAGAATGTCATTTATTCCCATGTCTTGATCAGTTACGAATGAATGTGAGTTGAGTTGTTAGTATAGTTTCATGTTTTTGAGGTTTTGAGCAAGAGTGATGTGTGAATTAAAGGCCAACTTACTGTAGACTCCGGTCACTGACTTGTTGAAGTAGCAAGGTCCCACCGCCCAACAAAGGTCAGCATCCTTATAGATTAGTGTTAGAATTTGATTTCAATAGTATAATTGTTAGACTAGATAAAGCTTTGATTCTTTCAAATAATAGAAACATAGTTCAGTTTAGGATTTTGATTATGTGATTTCTTAGGGATATTTATTTGCTCTATTGTTGCATATTCTCTATTTATGTTCTTATGAATTTAATTTTTCTTAATGGACATGGATGTTGGAAACAATAGTCAAACATAATTGGAAAAGAACTATTGAAGTTCACAATAGAATATTGTGAACCACAACATACTCAATATACTGGCTATTGAGCTACCCATGCTATGCCTTGATGATTGATGTGTGATTTCCTTTTCAGAAGTGTGATTGCATAGTTAGATTTCTAGGTCAGATAATAGAATTGATCTTTCAAATAACTCTATATCATATTTTCATATTCCCCAATGGAGTAGACAGATTCTCTGTGAAAGGAAACCAAAGTGTGTTTTAGTTTGTTTCTTAATCCAGATTATTTCTATACTCGTGACATTAGAATTACCTCTCTTAATGGAGTATTGTAAATCTATTGATTACAAATCTCGTATTGATAATTAATTAGTGCATTATACTAATCATATAAGAAACACAACATAAACCTTCCAATTTCCCACAAAATACTTTCAATAAGTTTAAAAGGAAGGACAAGAATATCACTACACTGACGAGAGAAGGAGGAAAACCATCTTGCACTCATTGCAATAAGAGCGGTCACGGTGAAGAACATTGTTGGAAACTACATCTAGAAGAGAAGATGAAATAGTTCGGTGGAAAGGGGAAGACAAAGACCATTGATATAGTGCAATGAGATATTGGTTCTGATTCAGGGGATAAAGGAAATATCACATCGGTTGGAGTACAAGGAAAATATTCTCTTCATTGTAGTTCAAGTTCCAATGATGAATATCATATGGATGAATGAAAGGAATGATTTATTTCATATAAGAGTTGTGTCTAAACATACTAAGATAGATACATTATTCGATCTAAGTTCCCAAGTAAAATTAATATCTGAAGCACTTTTCAAGAAGATGGGTCTTGTAACGAAACCACATCCAAATCCTTACCCTCTTAGTTGGGTATGTGATAAAGAGAAACTTATTGTCACCAAACAATGTAGGGTCAGATTTTCTATTGCTTCCAAGTTGATTTATCAAGTGGATTTAGATGTTGTACCACTTGATATATGTGGCATAGTGTTGGGAAATCCTTATATTTATGATAGAAAAGCAGTCTTCTTTTGTCATGAGAACAAATACCACCTTACTAAGGGGGGAGTGGAATATATTGTTAGATCTCACAACATGAGGGTAAATACGACACTTTTTAGTGCAGGACAGATGAAAAGACTCATAAACACTAATAAGAGATATGTACTCATGGTCATCAAAGAGAAATATGTCAGGACATACAACACTTTCCAAGGGTGTGATCCATCTCATAAAAAGAATTAATTGATGTTGTTTCTAAGTATGATGATATTTTTCGGGAACCAAATGGATTACCTACTAAGAGGGAAATCCAACATGAGGTGCATATTCAGCATGATTCTCCTCTTCCTAATGTGGGCATGTACAAGATGTCATTTGTGGAGATGACAGAGATCAAGAAGCAGGTACAAGGCTTATTGGATCAAGGGGTCATCAAACCCAGTTCATCTCCTTGTGGTTCTCCGATCATGATGGTGCCAAAGAAAGATGGAACATGGAGAATGTGTGTCGATTACTGGGCTTTAAATAAAATATGTTGGATCATGTTGTCATCGATGCCAATATGCCAATGGATTGATTATTTGGGATATTTTTGGATCATGTGTCATTGATGCAAATGGTTTGATTGATTGATGTCAAGTAATTGATTGAT
>ML825200.1:15044-56184 GCA_009831015.1 Picea engelmannii | reverse complement strand
AGGGGAGCAGAAGTGAGGGGATGAAGTGGGGTGAAGTGGGGGGGAGGTGAAATAAGTGTGGTGGACTCACAGGGTGAGGGATTAAGGGAGGTGAGGGGGTAAGGGTGTTTGTGAGTGCTCAAGAACTTAGAAAAAAACTAAGTATGGAGGGGGTGGTTAAATTAAGTGGGGGGGATAATGTGTGAATGGGGTAATTAGTGAGTGGATGTGAGTGGGGGGAATGAGTGAGTATACCCTCTTATGTAAAAAATGTTTAAGAGTGGAGTGAGTATTAAGGAAATGAGTGGAGTGGTAAGTGTTGAAGAATATGGAGTATGAGTATGGTGGGTTGTGGTGAGTATGACGAATGCACATGAATATTGTAATAGAATATTTTTATGGGTTTTGAACCTGTCATAAGAATATTTTTAAGGGTCTTGGGCCCGAAAATTAATGAATAAAAAATGATTCTTAGACCCGAAAATTTAAATGCAATTCCAAGAGATTAGATTTATTCCACATAGAAGTTGCACCATTTTTCCCGTTCGACGGAAACCTAGATATCTTGATCATATGAACTTGGATTTTTGATCCATAAAATACGCAGAAAAGAATATATTGAGAGATATGCAATGAAATTATAAGATTTCAAAAATGTTCTTATTTTGATATAAAAAAAAATTATTAATCCAAGAGCAGGAAAATATAGGTGAGCAATTTTGGTGAAAAATTAGTTAAGTTTTCACCAACTAGATGCATACCAAGGACGTTCTTCCCAACCATATACATTGTTGTTCCAAATCTAAATAATAGGTCACCCTCAAGCCATGGATATGAATCCACGAGGAAGGATCCTAGTTCGAATCTACACACAATAGTTAGATAACATGCTCTCAGGTTTTCCCAACCACACATCAATCCTAATTTCTATCTCTCTTCCCCTTCAACCCACACAACCCAAAGAAATGAACCCCTTTCCTTGCAATGTAGTCCCTCATGCTATTCCAATTTCTTTCCTGGGCTTCAGTGCTATTGGTTAGGAAATATTGATGTTGGAAACTCCAAGGATTTTTAGTTGTGGACAATTCTTTCAAAAAAATCACCAATCTCATGCACACAAGCATCCATTCCCTCCTAGAATGATTAGTAATCACTCCAAACCATCTACCAATGGATATCTACCTCCATCCATTTGTTTCCGTGCTCATACCAAGAAAACATGAATTATCAAGAATGTGGAAGATTAGTGATTGAATGATTAACCCCCAGATTGAATGATCACTAAAGAACAATCCCACAAACATCCCACAGGAAAGGTTTATATAATTATAAGAACCAAGAACCACATGGCCTCCCCCCAGCAAGCTCATGTAACCCCTTCCTCAAATAAAACCAAGATGGGTGATTAAAATAATAATAAGAGACTCAGTCCCTTTATCCCCCTCTCTCATGGAATCATAGCCCCTTATCTTTTGTCCTTGTTTATCTTATCTCAATGTATTTTATTAATATATATAGAAGTATTGCATTTCTTAGGCACTCTATCCCTTTCAACATACCGACTCACCATCCTAAGTCATATTTACATAATACATTCTAGTCACAGGGATTAAAATTGAGGTGTTACAACAATCCATTTCATATCCAATTCTAGAATCAGCTACGATGTATGCAAAGATATAGTATGTTCAATATCAAGACCCATAAGCATATATAACATATTGAAATACAATGCCCATTGGAGAGCCATATCCCATTCTTGACGCATATCCAGGTGTGTATATAGTTGATCAGGACCCAACAACAATTGAAGTAGTTTGATATCTAGTTGCATAGTCCCCTGGCATTAATCAATATTAAGAGATTATTATTGCAAATAAATAAGAGGTAATATAGTTACTTTGTACAGACCCATACCATAGACCATTCATACCTTCATCTCCTATCTTACTCTCTTCACATGGTAATAGATACATGCATGGTAACATATATGTATAAATCGTAATAGATACATATATGGCCCAAAGCTACCGGTTCTAGGGATGATTATGGGAGCATTGGTATTACATACATGTCACATGAGGTATCCATGTCATAGAGGAAAAGAAAACAACATCACCTACAATAGTCCTGCCATCAATATACCCCATGGGAGAAGCACCAATTTAAGTTCATGGACCAACAACAATTAAAGTTCCAGATTGGATATTTTTCTAGTGCATATTAGATTCATAGGAGTAGTATATGATTGTTCCATATTTATGTTGATCTAGATAGAGTTCCTGAGCTTCTTTTGGGAGAAAATAAGTACTCAACTGTTGTGGATATATGGCTTGTTGGTTGTATTATGGCATAGGTTTTAGTAAAAGAGTGTTTGTTTAGTGGAAAGAGTGAAATAGATCAACTAGACAAGGTATTCATCGACACAATCTCTATTGGATTCGATTCAAATTTTAAACATGTTTATTTCTTAGAATGCCACTCATTTTACAATTAATACTTCTTTACTAAAGTGTTCAGTGTCCTATTTTTTTTGTAGATATTCAGGACATTAGGGATTTCAGATGAGAAGATATGGGTTGATTTTGTTACTTTTGTTGGAGTGAATAGCAACTTTGTGAAATAACTGTAAGTAAATGTGATTTTTCACCTTTTATTTCATCAATCAACTACCTTTTCAACTCTTGAATGATTGAAAACAATTTGTAAGGATAATGAAATACAATAATGGTTTAGTCAATTCAAGTGCGGTCATGCTCGACTATGAACACAATTTGAATTTAATCCTTTATAAGTATATCTCTTTCTCTCGAAAATGCAAATTATTTCACATATTGCTACTTTATCTCCTAATTCATAAACGTTTACAGAGAGAAATATAGAGAAATTGTGTAGGTAGAGAAGGATGTTGTGGATATTGTCATAGCTTCTAAAGAAGAAGAAACAACAACTCAACTTTGATTAGTAAGCTAAGTTCCATTGTTTGATAATAGAGACAAAGATTTGATTGAATGACTTACAATTAGATAGCACCAATATGGTGTCTCCAGCCATAGGTGTCTTGTAATATTCTCAAGTATGGTTTTGCTCCTTGAGTTGAGATGAGTTATTAGAAAATTGGATTTGGAAACCAAGGTCATGAGTATTGTGGAGGCATTCTTATGAAGGAGGCGCTATCAAGCCAATGGAGACGGTTTCCCCATAGTTGTCAAGGCAATGAAGGCTATGGCTACATAATGATTTAAATACTTGACATATTTGTTTGAATGAAATCTGAGTCTATGAGAACTCCGTGGAGTTGTCAAGGTGGTGGAGGCCATGGTTGCATAGTTATTTAAAGACGTGACAGATTTGTATTTAAAGACTTGATAGATTTGTTTGAATGAAAAGTTGAGTCTATGAGAACTCTATTGTCGGCCCCTTAATAATTTTTTATATGTTAGTATTGTAAATTGTAACCAAACAAGATAATAATAAATACTTGTCTGCGTATTAATCAATACACAACCAAGGAATCAAGAACCAAAGTGAGGGGATACATAATATGATCTACATTGAATAAAAAATATTAATGCACGCCACCACCCCAACAATAACACTTTGAACATGAAAGCCAATAACACGATAGAAAAATAAATTTTTTTAATTTATTTTAATTTCAAAAGAATATATTATTAAAATTTCCTTAAATTTAATATTGAAAATCATAATAAATTTTAAAGCAAGCATGCAACTAATAACCCATCAATAAACAAATTCATTGCTATAGTGCTAACCTCATTAGTTGCTTCCCTTAAACATTTTAATAAAAAGTTCTATAGACAAAACATTTTGATAAAGAAACGTCATGGACAATAAACATTGATGCTCAAACCGAGAGCACCATCATTGGTTGCCTCTCTTCAACATTTTAATGAAAAGTTCCTTAAACATACCTTGGATATCTTGTTGAAGAAACATCATCAACAAAAAAAATGATGATAGAACCATCCCACTTACTAACAAGCCATAAGTTAATGGTTAGGATCCAAACCCAAATCATTGTGGCCCTCGACGTATGGGATATGTCGGTGTTTCTTAATTTTAATGTTTATCTCCACTTTTTTTTTTTAACCATGGAATAAGAACCTCCCAAGAGTATATTCAACAGTCCGTAAGCCAGATATATCAATAACTTGTGACTCAGCAGGGGCCGAGACGTCCCGAGTCCCACCGAAGTGAACCTGTATCCCAGGGGTCGTCTACCCTTCTAGCCTTGTCACAATGGGCCAATATAAGCATTCTACCCCGCCGGTTTTGAACTTTTGACCTCCCCAGAGATAACACATATTCTTAACCATTAAGCCCACTCAGGTGCTCAATGTTTATCCCCACTTACTAACAAGCCCTAAGTTAATGGGTAGGACCCAAATCATTGTGGCCCTCCACGTATAGGATATGTTGATGTTTTTAAATTTTAGTGTTTTTTATATATTAATGGGAGCACGTTTTGGCCCACTTAATTTTTTTTGTACGTTAGTTCAATAAATTCCTTCAAACCTGGATTTTATATTTTCTTAAAATCCCGTGACTAGCTACTTTATTTTGGTTTAATTTATTTTTTTGTTTATTTCCTGGATATGCGACTTTCTAGGAAACAAGTATTTTTAATTATTAACTCCCTTCCAATTGTATATAATAATCGAGTAAATTTTATTAAAAATTAATTTCAATAATAATTTTAGAATATAATTTTGATTAAAAATTAATTTCGTTAAAGTTGAATGATATTTGAAAGCAATTATATTAAGTCTTATTATTTTTTATTATATTTTTATATGACGATGATGTTACAATTATATTAAGTTTTATTATTTTTTATTATATCTTTAAAACATGATGATGATGATGATGATGATAATAATATGGATGGTTTTTTTTTATGATGAGGAGGAGGAGGAGGCGTAGGAGGAGGACCTTAAGAAGGTGACTTGCTATTTTTTAGAATTTTGGACAATCTAAGAGAAAATGTTTTTCATCTTCAACCTTCTTAGTGTCACAAAGGTGACACACTCTTTCATCCCATGAAGTTTTTAGGAATTGAGCAACACCCAGTTTCACTATAAAACTCCTAAATTCAGATAATTTTGATCTTCTAAAAGCTCTTAAATTAAGATAATTTTGATCTTCTAAATTAGGGTTGATTACATACTTATAATACTTTAATTTTATTTTTTCCTCTAAATATTTATCACACCACATTTTCTGCTTAAATTATTATTAACCATTTAATTATATTATTTGAAATAATTTACCAAAAAATTGAAATAATGTTATGTAAAAGTTGAGATGACGTTATCTGAAAGTTGTGACAATTATGATATTTGAATAATTCACATTTCATTAGATTGTGACAATTATGATATTGCAAGTGAACTATGATGTTTGAATAATTCGCATTTCATTAGATTCAATATATGTTTAGTTTAGGATATGGTTTAAGAGTGATTCAAAATAAATTCACTTTCATTGAGAACAGTGGGTTATCTTGGATTGTATCTATCTCGAATCGGCTAGGGGACCATGAGGAGCACCAGGTATACACGGTATTCCTTCGTTATTCATTGCTGGATATTCCCTGTGATGATTACGGGATTTCCTTTTCAGTTTGATCTCTGAAATAGTGAACCCTCTGGTTTCCATTACTCAATCGGAGCAGAGGTCCTCAAGTTTAAAAGAAGTAGGGGCAGAGTCAGAGCCGTGACGGAACTCACGGTTCGATCGCTCGCTTCTTGATTCGATAAACAAACTATATAATTACAGTTTCTCATACATACCACATCACTACCAGTAGCAATCCTTCCAGAATCTACCGCCATGGATGTAGAGATCTGAACGTCAGGGCTACTTGTTTCGTGCTTTCATTAAACTGAAGCATCCAGATGCGATCCGGCATCCCATACACTGATATTAAATTCAGGTGCCTTCTATAAATTAACCGGAAAGTAAGAACGAAGGGAAAGCTGAACGAAAAGGCAGAGGACCTGAGAGAACAAAATCTTTGAATAGAAAGGCTGTCTGCAATTATTTCTTGCCGGAGTGTAGTAAGATGGGTTCCTCCGGGGGGCTAGAGTACCGCAATCCTCATGTTCTGGTGGTGTCTTTTCCAGCGCAAGGCCATATCAATCCATTACTGCAGTTTGCCAAGCGGCTCGTCTCTAAAAGACTGGGGGTCACGTTTGTCACAACTGAAGCCAACCATGAGCGCATGTTACAGGCGCAAAATGCAGTGCTTGGGGCGTCAAACTCCTCTATGGAAGTTCAGTTTGAAACAATCTCCGACGGACTTCCTGTGCATTTCGACCGCGCGAAATACGTGGATACGTTCCTCGACATGTTATGCAGGATGGGAGGAGTGACCTTAGCAAATCTCATAGAGAGGCTAAACGCTCAAGGCAACAAGATATCTTGCATCGTTTATGATTCGTTCCTTCCCTGGGTTCCGGAAGTTGCAAGGAAGTTTGATATTCCTGTAGCTCTTTTCTGGACGCAATCGTGTGCAGTTTTCTCCATCTATTACTATTTTAGCAATGGATTGGGTATGTTTTCATTTAGCCAAGCTGTGCTATCTCTATACATTCTACTTTCTCTATGTCAATCCTGAATCACTTTTCTTGTGTTCAGCCAACTTGCCGGAAGAAACAGACAAAACGGCGGAAACAATAGAAATACCAGGATTGCCGTTGCTGAGCATATCGGACTTGCCATCGTTTCTGCAGCCTTCAGATACCCAGGAGTCCCTGTTGCGAGTAATAATGGATCAGTTTAAGTCTCTTCCAGAGGTCACGTGGGTTCTGGGAAATTCGTTTTCCGATCTCGAATCGGAAGAAATATTCTCCATGAAATCGATAGCTCCGATTTGCACGGTCGGTCCTCTTATACCCTCGGCTTTCTTTGACGGACGGAATCCGACAGACGCAGAATCCGGGGTACACATGTGGAAAACYGCAAATTGCAYGGATTGGCTAAATACGAAGGAACCCGCAAGTGTTGTGTACGTTTCTTTCGGAAGCCTTGCTGTTCTATCAAAARAACAAATTCAAGAGATAGCTYTTGGGYTGAAGGCGAGTGGATATTCCTTCATATGGGTCGTTCGTCCACCTTCTTCCAAAGRKGGGACTGATAGTGAAGAAACCTTGCCGGCGGGTTTCCTGAACGAAACCTCAGAGCAAGGGCTAGTTGTTCCATGGTGTCATCAGCTGCAAGTGCTTTCTCATGCCTCCGTCGGCGCTTTTATGACGCACTGTGGATGGAATTCGACACTGGAAAGCCTCAGCTTGGGGGTTCCTATGTTGACGKTTACTCAGTGGAGTGATCAGGCCACTAATTCGKCATACATTACACAGAAGTGGAAGACGGGCATGAGATTGAATAAACGATCAGMAGACGGACTTGTGGGGAAGGAGGAAGTGGAGAAGTGTATAAAGATGGTTATGGAAAGCGAAGTCGGTGGTGAGCTGAGAAAAAACGCTTTACGGTGGAAGAAATTAACCAGAGAATCAATGGTGAAGGGCGGTTCTTCTGATAGAAATATYCAAGAATTTGTGGATGAGATTATTGGTAGAGAATGTCCATCTTCATCGTCTGTGGCCAGATTTACTATTTGAGTAAACTCAAATCATCTAAATCCTGAATAAGTAATAAAACTAGTTTGAATTGTTTAGAGAATCGTAAGTTATTCCATTTTTCTTTATTCGTCGCATTGAAATAGTTTATTAAATCAATGAAAATATTTTCCAGCACGCGATCCACCCCTCATTGGCGCTGTCACCAGTAACAAAGACGTTGTATTGTCGAAGCAAATAGTAAGACGTTGTCTTACTATGTGTAGTTATATAAACACAACCAATTTGCATAATTATTTGGTTAAACGTTTTCTGTTTTGTTTTGTTTTTGTTTTTTTTTTTAAATTGAGTGAGAAATTGTTGAATTAATAGATTTGAGTGAATAAGTTTTTATAATTGAAGTGTTTTAAGGTTTTTTAAATATATTGAATTGAATTTATTTATACATTCAAAAATACAATTTAAACAAAGAAAATTGAGATTTTCTTTATATAACATGACGAAAAAAACTAAAACATAAAACATTTAGACCACACCATTTATATATACTATTTATTCCTAAATTTCAATGCTAATAATTATCACCATTCATCCTAATCTCATTGAGAAACAATTTATTTATTTACATTACTTATCATAATTTAATATTTTCAACCCTTCACACCAACTTGCATAATTATTGAAAAAATGGAAAGAAGGAAAAGAAGTAATGAAGAAATATTGTGAAGGAGGAAACAATTTAGGAAGCTCAAAAAATATTGAGCTTGGTTTATTGAATTTTTTTTTATTTAAATTGTTTTGAGTTTGAGTTTGGTTTTAATGGTTGATTGTTATTTATTTGTGATTGTATTTTAACCATTGATTATAAGTGATCAACCTAATTATAATTATTTTTGATAAATCATAATTAAATATAATAAATCATACTTTACTAACTATTAAGTAATATTGTCTAAAGGGGTTGGATCCAATGTTGGAAAGGGTAGTGGTCGAACGTGTGGTTGTACCCAGAGATACTACATTAAATGGTATCTGACCCATGCACACATAAGTGGATCAAAGCCCACCCCCATGTCCTTCAAATTTTAGAAAAAGACTATTTGCAAGTTCCAATTATTTTTATCCTCCACTCTCTTGGTGGATTTACTGGATTTTTTTCCACAAGCGAATAGGAATAGGGTTATGGTGAGCCCAACCGAGAAGGAGCAAAAAAAACATACGAAGAAGGATCCTGAGACACAAACGTAGCCAAATTCTGCAGAGGTAGTCTCCGTCGAGTTTACAACACCCCAGGATGGAAGAAATAGATCATCCTGTCGAGAAGAATAGTGGTCGACGCAGTAGAAACAACAACAACGTTAGAGGAAACCCTAACATGGGAACAAATGAGAGAGTTGTTGGTTATGCAACCCCTTTCGGAAGGAGGGCATTTCAAGGAGATTTCGAGAGACACCTCCGCGACCCTTTCTAAATCTATTCTTTCACCTCAGTTGGATAAAGCGGAACCTCGTTGGACGATTGCTACAGAGGAGGGAGGCTCCAACCCACTCTCTGACGAGAGAGAACCAACCATTTTGGCCTGGATCAAAGATGAGAAGAGACTGCGGGCATGGCAAGTGTTGAACCCTAGCCGTCGACCCCGCCTTGATCTAGAGTGTGAGAGCCATTCTGCTATAGACCTCATGAATCTTCATCTCTTGGGGGATTCTCAGCCCTTTCTCTATCACAAGAATCCATTTAAGAGTGATGCCAGATCCAGGCTTCATTCTGAATATCGCGTCGAGGCTAGCTACGTGATTGAGGCAGTCTTCCTCCTTTTTGTAAATACTATCATCAGATCTTCTCTCTGGTTGCATGGTCAAGATTCAGACTTCGTTTTTTAGCTCAAAACCCAAGTTCACCAGGCTACAGGTATTCCACCTGGTTTTCAAGGACTAATCTTTGAAGGACGACAACTTGTGGATGGTTCTCTGCTACGAGACTATGGGAATATAAAAAATGCAACAAATTCTCTCACTTCTCGTCTACGTGGAAGAGCGCCTTCCTTCACTCATCCAAGCTCTTACAATCATGCCGTGAAAACAGGGATTTCCACTCCCTCGGGGTCCAAGGTTGAAACTTTAGGAGCAAAGGAGATTTTTGGCTTTTCCTTCATTATGGAGCAGTCCGCAGAACCTCCAACAACAAAAGTCGAAGATCCCAACGTCTATGGCTCTGCCTTTATCTATCATGCAAAAACCTTCATTTGTCGCTTCACCGGACTATGGCCCTCGGCCTGTGCACTAAGAGAATGGGTTAACAAGACCTGCTCATCAGATCATGAGTCGTTCCTTTGCTCCAAAGGGTTCTTCATGGTCAAATTTTCCACAAAAGTCGAATGCCAACGCATGCTAGAGCAAGGTCCTTGGTTCTGGGGCAGATCTGGTCTTTGCATGTAGAGATGATTCCCCTACTTCAATCCACTGACCATGATATCCATGAGTACACTAGTCTGGGTAAGACTACCCAATCTACCCTTGCATTTTTATACTCCAGATTTTTCATCTACCCTGGGAAATGCGTTGGGTGGATTTATCAAGATAGACACAAACCGGGTATCGAAAGGCTTCATCACTTTTGCCCGCATATGTGTTGAAATTGACCTTAGTCAAGGGCTTCTGGATAGGATTCTTATAGATTGGACCAAGGGAGATCCTTACATGCAAATGGTCGATTATGAGAACACCGCCTTCAGATGTCACTCCTGCCAGCAAACAGGGAACCTCCAGGAAACTTTTCCTCTATCCCCAACCCCTGGAACATGGAAAAGAGCTAATGGTTGGCAAGTACCAAAAATTTGCAAAACTTGCCCGAAAGACACACCAACTCCTCTGTCTTCTACATCGCCTTTGTAGCCTCCAACATTTGCACAACATCCAACTGCAGACCCAAAGAACCAGCCTTCAGCTTCAACACAAAATCCTGAAGCTTCAGAAGTCCTGATTCCAATTCTAGCAGTTAAGTGTTTGCACCCACCCCTCGAAAAGGAGGAAACGAATGACATAATCATGGACACAACCCCACTCCCAGGGACTCAAAAGCGTCTGCATGAATTAGACAATTCAGACAATGACAAAGAAGCACCCTTTGCTTCAACAACTCAAGATTATGACATTTTCTCAGACCATGTGGCTTTGGTGGCGAAAGTTGTTGAGCTTATCAGCTCCTCTAGTAGGAATGATGTTCATAAGAAAAAAGCTAGAAAGGATCCTCTCCATCCAACACAATAATCCAACCCTTTCTTCTTTTCTTGTAATGTTTCATCTCGCTTTGCCCACACACTCCTTGTGACTCTCTTTTAGCATTTCTCTCTCTAGGGGGTTAGCATTTCTCTCTCTAGGGGGTCTTTTCCCATCAACAAATCGATGTATCACTTTGTACTTTTTCCTTGATTGAATAGAAGGATTCTCATCTATTTTTACTTATAATATATATATATATATATATATATATATATATATATATATATATATATATATATATATATATATATATATATATATATATANTATTAAGGAACATTGAGCATAACTAACCACTTTGGTTTATTGTAATTTTGTTTATTTATAGGGTTTGACGATATAATTTAGGAATTAAAAAAAGCATAACTAACCACATTGGTTTATTGTAATTTTGTTTATTTATAGGTTTTTACGATATAATTTAGGAAATTAAAAAACTTTGAGATGTGGTTTATTGTAATTTTGTTTAGTCATTGTTTAATTGTTTTAAGTTTTTGTTTTTTAGTTGGAATTCTGTTAAATAAATTTGCACAAAATCACAATTTTAAGTTATTTAAATTGAATTTTTGAATGTAGAAATGAATTCAGCATGGTGAAAAATTGGGGCACTAAAATTATACATAAATATCCCCTCAAATATGTAGATACCACACTTTCTTACCAAATTTCAGGAAAAATTAATCAGAAAATATCCTAAAAAATGATTAAAACCTAAAAAAAGTACAACAAATGTTTATTTATAAAGTTTGACCATACAATTTATGAAAGTCAAAATCTTTTAAATTTGGTTTATTTATAGGGTTTGGGTTTGAGTAGATGGTACCATTGCTTTTCATTTTAATTATTCAAATAGACTTTACTCACTCAAAAAACTTTGAACTTTGGTTTATTGTAATTTTTGTTTATCTATAGGGTTCGAGTTTGGTTCACTTGTAGTGTTTCATCTCAATCATTAAAATTGATTTTATTAGATAATTAAAGTGAATAATTTTTAGTCAAAAGGTATACAAAACTTGAATATGTTATTGATTTTTCTTATTTATAAGTATTTAAAGGTTGACTAAGGGATTTCGATGGTTGACTATAATTTATGAGTATGTTTGACTATATTTGGTCATAATAAATTGACTCTTTATGGTTGATTATAAGTGATTGAGTGTCTATGGTTACTTATAAGTGATCCACTTGATAATGGTCACCTTTGATAAACCATAATTAATTATACGGTAATTTATGGTTTCTTATAATTCACTAATAATTATAATAGTTATGGTTGACCATAATAAATTATGATTAAGTTATATTTAATCATAATTGATATATAGTTTATTGTAGTTAACAATGTTTGAATAATGCTTGATTATGTTTGAATAATGCTTAATTATGTTTGAATAATGCTTGATTATGATTAAATCATACTTGACTATGATTGAATAATTTTTGAATCACCATTGATTAGCTATCAAAGATTTATGGTGAATTAAAATTGATAATAGATAAATTTGGTTTTTTATTATTAATTATGATTGAATAATCCATATTATGTTGTACAAAACACAAATCTCAATATTTCAAATACAAATTAAGTGATCAAACCCAAATTAATAATTAATGAAACAAATTATGAATTATAAAAAAAACAAATAACTTAATAATGATAAATAATATGAAAATGTCCAAAAACATTTTTAGAATTAAAATATAAAAATTCAAAGTATAACCTTTACATTTCAAATTCCATCGGTATACTAATGGATCACCCTTCCTCACGAGAACAAGCACTTACAATCAATACGTTTTTTCTTTGCTTTCTTTCCTTCCAATGGAGTATTGTCTTTAGTTATTATCTTGTTTTTATCTTTATCTTATGTTGAATCCATTCTAAGAGTATTATAACATTAACGCTAATTGTTACTTAGTTTAAATTCTTCTTAATAAAAACTATCGTGATGTTGTTTTTGATAAATCCATTTTTTTAATTTTTAATGTTGTGAATTAATGAACATAAATATTTGTAAGATGACAATCGTAGTATAATTTTTTTTTTTTCAAATTCTCTTTCATATGCTTTGTCTCTTAATAATCCTTGATTATTAAGGGAACAATGATTAATCTAGGTTGATGTTTGCAACATCCAAATAATTAAGGGAATAATGATTAATATAATAATTAAGGGAACAATGATTAATTTATGTTGATGTTTGTAACATCAAACAAGTACTTTGGTATAGGTTTAAGTGTCTAAACCATTAAATTATTAGAAATAGTAAAAAACTTTTTATCTTAATAATTAAAGTAAATTAAAGGAGTTATTAAAGTCCTTTTATTAATTAGTTAAGTTTAATTTAATGAAATGTCAAAATTATTAGCATTTGTGAATTAAATCTTAGTCATTGATCTCAAGTGCTCTATGAGATTTAATCTCAATCATTAATCACTTTGGAGATTAGGGTTAAGCCATAACTCAATATTGTAAAAGCAAGACTAAGGTGAAGGAGAAATATACTTTTGGAAAGCAAAGGACTTTTTCTAAAGCTTTTGAGTCAAGAAGGAGTGTGATTCAAGGAGATCTCATATAGGTGGAGAAGGAATTCATCTAGAGATCAATAAAGGTGAGGGAGAAAAGAGAACAAAGGCAGTTGCAAGGAGATATGATAGCATTCAGAACCACAAGAACAGTACATAGCTATACACACTTCACAATGAGGAAGTGCACATATGTATGTGGGTTGTTGTACAAGAAAGTGCATATGTATGCAGGTGGCAGTGAGGACAACCAGATACAAGTTCTGAGAAGTGAAAATATGAGGTCATATAGCCACAAAGTAGTTGCTAGGGTTTGTAAGTGTTGTGAATAGCTTTATGTATTTCTTAGTGGGCCATTAAACCAATAAGAGAGGCCTTGTAATCTTTGATATTATTCTAATGATAAGTTGATTTGAAGCAAAGAATATATTTGTGTATTGTGTACGATATTTGGTTTCTAGTATTGCATCTGCTATTATTTGAGTTAATTATTCTAGCAAGTGTATTTTGTTTTTTACCTGCTAATTTGATTTACAACAAATAAATCACTACTAAATAATATACCTAGGTGTCAGGATAAGAAAGTTAACATGGTGTCATAACTCTCACTTTGAGAGGAATCCAAGTTCAAATCCACAGTGGTTAGCAACAGATCTCACAAATCAGCAAAGAGACCTCAACATATCTCTAACCAACAGTTAGAAATCAAGGGTCAGATTTCAAGGAAACAACTATATAGAGGTAGAACTTTTTTCTATAGACATAGAGAGCCATACATGGGTCATAGTAGAACAAGGTGCATACATACATGGATTTCAGTAACATAAGGTGCATACATACACAGGTTGTAGTAGTAACAAGAGCATACATCATCGTACAGGTCAATACAAGAGGAATTTATGTAGTAGGTTATTTCTAGGGAAGATTATCATATGTAAGGGATGGAAACAACAAGTCTTAAAGATAAAGATAGATTAGATGGAGAATATGACTTCCTATCTTGGAAAGAAAGGGTTGTTTTTCTTTTGAAGGAATATGACTTTTGGGAGATTATGGACAAAGTAGATCCTCCAGTGATGGATCCACAAGATTTGGTAGCTCACCAGAGGAAGGATATAAAATCCCAGTGGGTAATATTGGATGCAGTGAAGAATAATATGATTCCTCACTTATTGGACAAGAAGAATTCCAAATAGATGTTTGATTACCATGTAGGATTATTCCAAAGCGATAACATGAATAGGAAGAGTCTTAAGAAATAAAATAAGATCAATGCATGCAGATGTCTATAATTTATAGTGTTACCATCTATTTCATGAGGATCACTCAGATACATGACTAACTTGCGTATATTGGGGAGAAAGAGGACAATGTAGTGCTCGTAATTGTGTCATTGAATGTTTTTCCCAAGTCATGTGAACCATTTGTCAAGGGAGTATATGCTCGGGAGAAACTTCCCAATTCGCAAAGGATTTGGGATCATTTAATATAGGAAGAGACTTGGGAGGAGTCTAAAGTTAGCAAGCAATGAGATGAATATGGAAAAGAGGAGAACGTAGCTCTCGTCATTCAAGCTAAGAAGAGAAAAGGAATAGGTTCCATGGGTAATAGTTAGAGGGAAACCTCACAGTTGTAGAAGAAGGACTTGAGTAAAATAAAGTGTTTAGTGTGCCATGAGAATAGACACTATGCATCATAATTTCTGAAGAAGAATAAGGGGAAAGACAGGACACAGACAGTAGCATCAACAGAGACACAACTATATGATTTTGTAGCAAAGTTTGAGAAGGATTTCTCACTGGTCTCCTAACTCTCTACCAACACCAACATAAAGAGTGCTTGGTACTTGGACAACGATGCATCTCATCACATGATGGAAGAACAAGAGTTATTGAATAGTCTAACATAGAAGGACTTAGGGATCCATGTGGAGCTTGGTGATGATGCCAAGTATGCAGTGAAGGGGTAGGGAACAATCTTCTTATAACCTGAGTCAAGTGGTTCTTTGGAGACCCAAGATGTTATTTATGTACCAAAACTGAAGAATAATTTTCTCTTAGTCTCAGTTTTGGAGGAAAACGGTTTTGTCATCATGTTCGAGAAAGGGAAAGTACTCATAATTCTAAAGGGAGATTAGCCTAACACAACAATCAACATTAGGGTTAGAGAGGGAACGCTATATAGGTTTCAAGGAAAGCTTCTTTGTGGGTCCAAGTGGATATCATATCCATTCAGATGAGAATGGATAGATGTCAGTGGAATAGGAAAAGGGGCAAAAGGCTTTGAAGGGAGAATAGAATTTAGAGACTTCAATTTTAGGGAGTCAACCTTTAGGTGGGGAGGAGGAGTTATCCCCTTCCAATTATATTAGAAGACCAAGTTGGTATGAAATGACATTGAGTGATGCTCACGAGAAAGTTGAGACTCCTAGAAGAAAATTCAAGGAGATTAAGCCTCCAAAGAATTTTCCAAACCTCGTGGTGCTAATGAATAGCATAATCGATTCCAAGTCTTCCGATGTTCAGGAAGCAACAAACTAGTAGGTTTGGATGGATTCCATGGGGCAGGATGATGTGCAGGATATTGTGCCAGGATCAAAGGGAAAACTAGTTCCAGGTGGCTCTTCCAGAAGTACCTTCCTCTCTAAGAGGGAGTGTTGATGTTTGTAGCATCGGAAAACTACTTCTGCACATGTTTAAGTGTCTAGACACATAGAATTTGTTCAAATCATTCTATCCTAGTAATTTACTTAATTAAAGGAATTATTAAGGTAAAATGATTATATTAATTAGTTGAGCTTACTTTAATGAAATGTTGAAGTTATTAACATTAATGAATTAAATATTAGTCATTGATATAAATTGAGGTGAGATCTAATCTCAATTGTTAATCACTTTGGAGATTAGGATTAAGTCATAACTCAATATTATAAAAGATACGCTAGGGTGAAGGAGAAAGATACTTTTGGAAAGCAAAGAATTTTTTTTCTAAAGTTCTTGAATATCAAAAGATTGTGATTCAAGGAGATATCAGATAGGTGGAGAATGACTTTCATCTATATATCAATATAAGTGAGGGAGAAGAGAGAAGAGAGAACATAAAGATCTAATAGAGTTCAGAGCCACAACAATAATACAGAGTTGTACACACTTCACAGAGTTGTACACACTTCATAGTGATGACATGCACATATGTATGTGGGTTTCTATATAAGAAAGTGTGTATGTACATGGGTCACAGTGAGCAAAATTGCGTATAAGTCCTAAGAAGTGAAAGTACAAGGTAGTACAACCACCGAGTTGCTAAGGTTTGCAGGTATTTTCAATTGTCTTTTCTATTTCTCAGTGGGTAATTATCCGTATCATGTATGAGATTTGGTTTCCACTATTGCTTCATCTATTATTTGAGTTAATTATCCAACAAGTGTATTTTGTTTTTTGAGCTACTAATTTGATTTACAACAAGGAAATATCTAGTAAACAATATACCTAGGTGATGGAATTAGAAAGTTAAAAATCCAAACTTTGTTTATTTTAGGAACCCAATAGTTTATGCCTAATCCGGTGATAACATTATATGATCATGATTATTTTGGGAAACGATATGAAGGCAAAAATATAACAAAGATATAAAAATAAATACATAGAAATATGGAAAGGAACACACTCAGATTCTATTAATGACTGTTTGAAATAAAAAACACTATAAAATGCAAAAACACACAAGCTAACTAGAATGTTATATTTTTTAACATAAAACATAAATGAGAAAGACTACATCCCATGTAAATTGCTTTGAAAGACTATATCCACAAATGTCCAAATTGTACCCACTTCAAGAGGATCCCATTTTGATATTGACCATCGTTTTCTCTTAGGGTTTTGGGAATCTGATTATGAGAGGAAAACATAACTTCCTAAATTTAGACAGATCAAAACCATCATTTTGTCTTAGGTTTTTGGGAATCCAATTATGAGAGGAAAACATAAATTCCTAAATTTAGACAGAGGGCTCAAGAACGTGGAAGAGGAAAAAGAATTCTCTACGTTTTGTTTTATGGAGATCAGTTCTTTCTCAAAACCATTTGCATGATGTCCAGCTCCAGTTCCCCATTTTCACACCTAAGTGATGCAAAGTTATTGCTTGGGGACGTGGTTTTTTTGGGCACATCGTTTTTTAGTGACTAGGGGTGTTTTCCATCATGGATGGAGGAAGTGTATGAGTCGAGGGAAACTGAGTGATTGAATTTTTCCCAGTCATTGTTTCCACTCGATATGCACTATTACCAATACGCGATAGTCACCAATTCTCTCTCTCATTCTCTTAAGATGAAAAGGCGAACCGGATGCGGCAACCCTCATAGCCACATACTGCACAAGGTTTGGTCATTTGGGAGAGAGTTCCTTAGATGACATTGTTCAAATAAACACATTTCCACGCGATTGTGAAATCCTACAATTTCATGTTTGAAGAACCCTAAAGCTGGCAAATAAAAAATTTGAATCTGGGTTGATTTTACGATTTGGTTGACGGTTTCATTTTGGTGGTTAGATTATTTTTACATGATAAGTGCAAAGACCTCCCTCCACACGAACCACTTTCTATTAAATATAATGTAACCTCAACAACCTGAATATACACTGCCAGCTGTCCTGGCCAGCTGTACTATCATTTCCTGATGTTCTTGATTTGCTTGAGCCTATTTAGCTCAACTCTTTTCCCTTTTCTAATATACTCTTTTCCTCATATACCTAATATACGGAATACTATTTTCTATTTTACTGCTTCTCTATATTCTCTGCTTCTCAATTTATCATGGTATCAGAGCTCCATACGTAAGCCTTTTCACACAGTATGGAGAACAACACGATCCTAAGAAGCGCACAGCTTAAACTATCAACGAGAGCACAGGACACAGTTTCTTCACAAGGCTTGGAGAGTAGTTCGTCAGTCTGCTCAAAAGATCGTTGCAGACAGAAAGTGGGAGGAAGCAGAAACTGCAAAAGGTAGAAACAATAAAGAATCGTGAACATTTAAAGATTCGTGAAAGATTCACGAAAAAGAGTTCAAAAGGCAGAAACAATTAAAGATACATGAGTTCTTTAAAGAATGCGTGAAATTCTTTCCAATTTGTGAAAGATTCACGAATTTCCTTCTTGAAGAGAAACTCTTTGCAGAGGTAGCAAAAAACACACTAAATAAGTAAAGGACAAGCAGTCATAACCGTAATATTGGTCCTGCTAACAGATTTGAGGTGTTAATTGAGTTTAGAATGAACGAGGAGCGCGCATTTTAAGTTTTCGACCGGGAAACATAAGAGGGAGAGTCTTTTGACTCCCAGAGACGTGAAACTGTGAAAATGCACCAACCGTTGGATCTAGAGCGTAGTGGCATGAGAGTCGTTGGATCAAGGATACATTCACGGGGTTTAGTCCCTGGGAGATGCACAAAATATTTAATTTGAGCCATCAGATGTCGTACTAGTAGTCACAGTCTGTTGGACCTGGTGAAGCTGTACGGAAGATAACAGTGGGACCATTCAGAGTCTCAAAGCATGGAAGGAAGGATCTGAGTCATGATATCTCACATAAAGGACTGATAGCCATTGGATACGGAAATAGGAGAACAAGGTTTAACCCTCGTAGAAGCAAAGGAGATAACTCGAAAAAATCCTGAAAGCATCGTGACCGTCCACAGGAGGACACATGGCAAGCGATCAAAGTTTCAGGGAAAGGCTCGAAAGATTTCGAACCATCGATCACAGGAAAATCTGGACCATTGGTCCACATCGCGATTTTGGGTATCGCAAGTTGGAAGGACAAAGTTCCTTGTCTCCCAAAACCCTGAATCATGAAATAGAAAAATAGTGAGGCCGAACATGGACTGTAGATCTCAGGGGTTATTGTGAGTCGTTGATCGAATGCCAAGACATTTCAACATTTCAGCAACCAGGGATTCGAAAGACAAAGGAACGGGATGATTGCATCGTGATTCCCTGAATCGCAAAACCCTGAAAGAACCAGGATCGTTAGATCGAGGAAGGATCATAGCTGTCAATCTCGTAGTAGATACGATTTCAAACTTTCGACAACCGGGAGTTGGAGGGAGAAGGAGTTAACCCCTCCACATCGTCGAATTGAGAAAGATGGTAGTGCTTTGGAGTCAAGTGCGTGGACACAGAGTGGTGGTCACGTGGACGGAGGCTAAGGGAGGAGCCAAAGCCCATTAAGCCCTTTTTGGCATTTTGGGACTGGGGAGTTTGAAGGATCTGGAATCATTGCAACCGAAATTGTGAAATCGCGAACTACAAAATCCTGAAATAATCTGAGTCATTGATTAAGCATAGATCTAGACCGTTAGATCTCTGGTCATGGAGGATCGTAGATTGTTGATCACGATATCCCAAAGAAACTGTGTCCGTTGATCTCAAATCAACGAGGATCGTTGATCCTTGAAGCAATTTCGCATTTTGCATATTCGAAGGAACTGCTACCTTCAGAATAAAAAATGCAAAGTCTCAAAACGCGAAACATGTAAATACAAAATTTCACAGGAAACAGGTAAATACAGAATTTTCTAACAATTTTTTATGTTTTGTTAAATTCTTTAAAGATGGCCACATCTAGCAATTTAGGACCAAATCAAGGTCCGATTCTTATTGGAAAGAATTATGAGTTTTGGTCTCTTTGAATGAGATCCTTCTTGCAAGCACAAGAGTGTTGGGATCCGATGGATCTTGGATATGTGGAACCATATCCAACAAACCTTTCCGCCATGGAAAACCAACAAAGAACTACTCAGGCAACACAGAGGACTAGAGAGAATAAAGCCAAATTATGGATTCAAAATTCAGTGGATGACTCGATTTTATCAAAAATCACAGGCGTTGTTACTTCAAAACAGGCCCGGGACATCCTTAAATCAGCCTACGAAGGAAATGACAGGGTCAAAACAGTCAAAATGCAGACCTTGAGGACGCAATTCAAGACTTTAAGAATGACAAAGTTTGAAAATGTGGATCAGTTTATGACCGGAGTCATGGGAATCGTAAACCAGATCAGGTTGACTGGTGAAGCCATCCCTGATCAATGCATTGTTGATAAATTCCTTAGAAGTCTACCAAATAAATTCAAAATGGTCGTTACAACAATCCTTGAATCCAAGGATCTATCACGTTTTTCAACAGATGAACTAATTGGTTCCCTGTTGACACACGAGACTAGACTGCATCTCACAGATGAGTCAATCTCCAATGCCTTCAAAACTCAATTATCTTTCAACAGAGGGAGAGGTAGAGGGAGAAGCAGAGGTCACCAAGGAAGAGGGAGCAGTCCAAGTAACCCTCACTCTAGTGGAGGACACATACAATCGATCATGAATCAAAATTTCTAAGGTCACAGACAACAGAATCAGAATCAGATTTTCCAACCTCAAAGAGGCAGAGGGAGAAGATCAAATGACAAATCAAGCATACAATGCTATTACTGCAAAAAGTATGGGCACTATGAATCTGAATGCAATAAGAAGCAAGCATATCAACTCTCAGGTAGAGAACATGTCTCAAATCATACAGGAGAAACCTCAGAAGGTATGGTTCTTTCATGCCACAAGTCTGAAGAACAACCTAAAGATCTCTAGTTGCTAGATAGTGGATGCAGTAATCACATGACAGGTAACAAAGATTTACTTTCATGCATTGATTCTTCAATTTCATCTAATATTACACTCATAAATGATTCCTTAGTCAAAGTTCAAGGAAAAGGAACTGTACCTATTATTACTAAACAAAACATAAAGAAAAACATAAACAATGTTTATCATGTTCCAAATCTGAAACATAATCTTGTAAGTGTAGGAAAACTCATTGAAGATGTCTATAAGGTAATTTTTGAGGGAGCATCTTGCATGATATATGATAAAACCCCCAACAAAAAATTGATTTCTGAAATACACATGACTCAGAATAGGATGTTTCCCCTAACCCTCAGAACTACAAATCTGATCCAAACATATGCACAAAGTGAATCCACCCCCAATGAAACTATGGTTTGGCATACAAGATTTGGAAATCTACCCTTTCAAAGTCTAAGTCTTTTACAGAAGCACTCCATGGTCAAAGGTCTCCCTATATTCAAAGAGAAAAATCCCCCATGTGAGTCTTGCATACTTGGAAAACATAAGAGAACTAGTTTTTCACAGTCCTCCACTCAAGCCAAACAACATCTCAAACTTGTTCACACTGACCTATGTGGACCAATTCAAACAGAGTCCATAGGTGGTAGATTTTATTTTCTAACATTTATTGATGACTTTAGCAAGAAAATCTGGATCTATGTTCTTAGACACAAGTCTAAAACTTTTGCAAAATTCAAAGAATTCAAAGCAGAAGCTGAAAAACATAGTGGCAAATATATAAAAGCTCTCAGGTCAGATGGAGGAGGAGAATACAACTCCAACATATTTGCAAATTTCTGCAAATCACAAGGCATTATCATGCAAACTACATCCAGGTATACTCCACAATATAATGGAGTGGTTGAAAGGAAAAACCAGACAATAATGAACATGGAAAGAAGCCTACTCAAACAGAAATGTTTGTCAAATACTTTTTGGGCTAAAGCAGTAGCATGCTCAGCTTATCTCTTGAATAAATTTCCAACCACCAATCTAAAGATGAAAGTCCCTCAAGAAGCATGGAGTGGGACAAAGCTAAATGTTTCTCATCTAAGGACATTCAGATGCATAGCATATGCTCACATCCCTTCCGAATTAAGGAAGAAACTTGATGATAGAAGTGAGAAATGCATCTTTACTGGATACAATGAAACATCTAAAGCTTACAGACTTTACAATCCAATCTGAAAGAAACTAATTCTCAACAGAGATGTAAAATTTCTGGAAAATCAACTCTGGAATGAATCTGAAAATTTGCAAATGGACAGTCAAAATCCATTGCTGCCCAGTTCTGAAAACACAGAAAATTTAGGACAACCAATACCTCAACCTACTCTTCCAAGATTGCAGGCACAAGGACAACCTGAAAATTCTTAGGATAACTCAACTTCAAGCAGAGACTCATCCTCTGAACTTCAAAATCATAGAACTCGAAGTTTGAGACAAATCCATTAGCAGTTGGATAACGTTGAACATCACAATCTTTTTGCATTAATGTCATGTCAACCTACATCTTTTAAAGAAGTAGCTAAAGAGACACATTGGGTTCAAGCCATGAACCAAGAGATTGACTCCATTGAGAAGAACAAGACATGGAATCTTGTTGATTTTTCCAGACACAAGAAAAGTATTGGTGTCAAGTGGGTTTACAAAACTAAACTCAATGAAAAAGGGCAGATTGAAAAACACAAGGCAAGACTTGTTGCCAAAGGATTCTCAGAACAACGAGGTACTGATTATGGTAAAACTTTAGCTCCAGTAGAAAGATTAGACACTGTAAGTACTAAGGACTCTATTGGCCATAGCAACCCAACACAAATGGAAAGTATACCAGATGGATATCAAGTCATCTTTCCTGAATGGTTTCTTAGAAGAAGAAGTTTATGTCGATCAACCACCTGGATTTGAAGTCCAAGAGCAACCAACCAAAGTATATCGGTTGAAGAAAGCCTTGTATGGATTAAAGCAAGCTCCACGAGCCTGGTACAATAGAATTGACACTCATTTGATCAAACGTGGTTTCAGCAGAAGCCAAAATGAGCCAACTTTTTACACCAAAATAGATCAACACAGTAAAATTTTGATTGTATGTTTATATGTTGATGACATGATATATACTGGAAATCTTGAGTTAACCAGTTTTAAACATGCCATGCAATCTGAGTTTGAGATGATAGATCTTGGCATGATGAAATACTTTTTGGGGACTGAGGTTGATCAATCAACCAAAGTAATTTTTGTCTGTTAGAAAAAATATGCAACAGATATCATCAAAAGATTATGCATGGAAGAATGCAATCCAACAGAAACCCCTATACCCCTATGCACAAAATTGAGCAAGAAAGGTGAATCCCCTACAATAGACCCTACCCTGTACAAAAGTTTAGTAGGCAGTTTGTTGTATCTTACAACAACTAGGCTTGATATTATGTATGCAACCAGCCTTGTTTCCAGATTCATGGAATCCCCCAAATATTCTCACTGGAATATGGAGAAACGAATTCTTAGATATGTTGCAAGAAATCTCAATTTTGGCTTATGGTACACTCAATTTGATGTTAATCATCTCTCTGGTTACACAGATAGTGACTTTGCAGACAACCTAGATGACAGGAAAAGCACCTCAGGATATGTTTTTCACCTGGGCACAAACCTGATTTCATGGGCATCAAAGAAGCAACCAATTGTATCAATATCTTCTGCAGAGGCAGAGTATGTCGCTGCTACCTCAACTTCTTGTCAAGCTATGTGGCTGAGAAGAATATTGAAAGATATGTCACATACAGAGAATGATCCAACTCCTATCTTCTGTGACAACACCTCAACAATTTCTCTATCCAAAAATTATGTGTTTCACAAGAAAAGAAAACACATTGACACTCTCTTTCACTTCATCCGCGAGCTAGTCAATAATGGTGACATAGCACTTCAATTCTATGGCTCTCAAGATCAGCTCACAAATATCTTCACAAAGCCACTGGGAAAATATGTTTTTGATTTTCAGAGACAACACCTGGGCATCATCAGTGCTAATGTTTGTAACTGTTGAGTTTAAGAGGGAGTGTTAAATATAATGTAACCTCAACAGCCTGACTATACATTGCCAACTGTCCTGGCCAGTTGTACTATCATTTCCTAATGTTCTTGATTTGCTTGAGCCTATTTATCTCAACTCTTTTCCCTTTTCTAATATACTCTTTTCCTCATATACCTGATATATTGAATATTATTTTCTGTTTTTCTCCTTCTCTGTATTCTCTGCTTCTCAATTTATCATTTTCAAACATGGAAGTGATATTTTTTTCTGAGTGCAAAGACGTCGTCCTATATGGACAAAGATTTACATAATTCTTTTCATCTTTCTGGATGTTATGTCACCTACAAATGTTATACCCACTTTAGTTGCCCTCCTATATGGACAAAGATTTACATAATTCTTTCCATCTTTCTAGCGGTGATGTCACTTGCAAATGTTATACCCACTTTCAGGTTCCCTAATTCGCTAAAATAATGAATTGTATAAAGATATCTAAGAAGGAAACTCTGAACTCTGAATCCATGAGCTACTAGACTTCAAAAACCTAATTTTAAATGATCCAATTGCATATAAATGCGAGTGTGTACAATCAACAGTTTTGTTTCCTTTTATATTATTTTCATTTCCATCTAGACCAAAGCTTAAATTTTCTCGAGACATTTCTATTTGAACATATGTTTGTGGATGATATGTTAAAATCATAGTTAGTATTGTTCCACTCATCTTCCATAATTCTTTTCAAAACTTTATTGTGAAATTTGGATATATGTCACTTACTATTACTTTAGGAAGACTATGAAGTCTATGAATTTCTTTTATGAACACTTCTACCACTTGAAATTTTGGATATGTACTTTGAATTATGCAAAAATGTATTTTGTGATTCTATAAATGATCACAAAATTGATATCCTTACCTTTAGATTTTGGTAATAGTGTAATGAAGTCCATTGATATCTCTTCCCATAAATGATTAAGTATATGAAATGGACGAATTAAACTTGGATATTTTACTATTTCTCATTTATTTCTTTATTTCTTTGGCAAACTTGACATTCTTTTACAAAGTTTTGAATATCTTTCTTCATTCCTTTCCATAAGATTTTTTTGTATCCTTTGATATGTTTTAAGGAACCCTACATGTCCTTCCATGAGAGAGTTATGAGACTCTCTTAATATTTTTTGGTTCAACTTTAATTGAGGGCATCAAAATATTCTACCCTTTACCAACTTATATCTCCCTTTCATTCCCAATGTTCCATAGATTTCATCCCTCCTTTTATACATTGTATTTTTTGTTTAGTACTATTGTGATTTTTCAATTCATGGTGAGATTTTTCCAGCCACATAGAAATAGAAGATGTAATATAATACACTCTTTAGGCTTCTTCTATACTAGAAAGTGCATATACTACTACATTGTCCTTCCCATTTTTGTAGATTATTTCAAAATCAAAACCTTGTATTTTTGCTACACATTTTTGTTGTTGTTTTCATGGCAATATTTTCTCCAAAAATCACATTAGGCTATCATGGTTTGTCTTGACTTTAATTGAGGGCATCAAAATATTCTACYCTTTACCAACTTATATCTCCCTTTCATTCCCAATGTTCCATAGATTTCATCCCTCCTTTTATACATTGTATTTTTTGTTTAGTACTATTGTGATTTTTCAATTCATGGTGAGATTTTTCCAGCCACATAGAAATAGAAGATGTAATATAATACACTCTTGAGGCTTCTTCTATACTAGAAAGTGCATATACTACTACATTGTCCTTCCTATTTTTGTAGATTATTTCAAAATCAAAACCTTGTATTTTTTCTACACATTTTTGTTGTTGTTTTCATGGCAATATTTTCTCCAAAAATCACTTTAGGCTATCATGGTTTGTCTTGACTTTAAAGTGTCTCATTGGGTGTCTCCCAATGAGACAATGTTGCCATTTTTTATTGCATGTAAAATTGCTTCCATTTATTTTTCATATTTAAATTTCACCAAATCTTTTCCCTTGAATTGTTTGCTTTCAAAAGTCAATGGTCTCCCTTCCTTCTTTTGTCAATACTTCTCACATTCCTAGTCTTGATGCATCACATCCTACTATGAATGTTTTACCAAAATCATGTGTTGCTAATACTCATGTAGAAGACATGGCATCCTCGTGGATTTTAAGCTTGTACAATTAGTTACTTAAAATAGATTCTTAATAAAAATAGAAAATATACAATGGCGCGCAACCACTAAAAACAACATTCTATTTAGATTAGCACCTCTAATTATTTATTCATCATCTATCTTCATTATTTACAATATAATATATATAAGATCTCTAAACATCCAAAACTCCTAATTCATTCATGCAGATTACTCACCAACCATAATTCTTCAAGAGAAAAAAAAAAACCATTAACAAAAACCATATATCCAAAAACCACTAAAAATAAATAAAAAAACCACCATTTTTTAAAGTCAAACATACAACTAATAACCAATCAATAACTAAACCCATTACTATAATCCTTAATCCTTCCTCATTAATAGTCTCCTTTAAACATTTTAATAAAAAGTTCCATCGACATACCTTGGATATCTGGATGAAAAAACATAATCAATAATTAATAATGATGTGAAAACTCACAACAATATCATGGGCTACCCCTTAACATTTTAATGAAGAGTTTCCTAGACATGCCTTGGATATGTGATATCTTGAGCAAGAAACATCATGAAATGATGGATGGCATCGTCCCCTAGTTACAAACCAGCCAGACATGCCTTGGATATGTGATATCTTGAGCAAGAAACATCATGAAATGATGGATGGCATCGTCCCCTAGTTACAAACCAGCCATAAGTTAATGGGTAGAACACAAACCCAAACCCAAATCATTGTGGCCCTCCATGTCGATGTTTATCTATATTAATGGGAGCACGTTTGGGCTATTTAAATTGTTTGTATGTTGGTTTTATAAATTCGTAGAAACTTGGACGTTATATATTTTTAAATACTAATGCGAAGACTACTTACTTTATTTCGGCTTATGCGTTGTAATTTTTTTAATTTTTTTAGAGTTATGTTCTATTAAAGTTTATATAATAGTTGGATGGTTTTTATTAAAAATTAATTTCAATAAAGTTGGATGATATTGGCCAATTATGATATTTATTAAAAATTAATTTATTTCTTGCTTAAGCTTTGTAATTATTTAAATTTATTTCGAGTTTGAAGTTATGTTTTATTAGTAATTGTTCTAGGCAGAGAGGGTTTATAGTGATGGATAATTTGTTGATTTAGTATTAGTTTGTTCTTTGACCACAAATATTTGCATAATATTTAATGTTGGAATTAGGAAACAACAAATATTGATTTTTATATAATAAAAAGTACCATATATGTCATGATCCTATTGGATAACACATTCGAGGTCGTATTGCCCTCTTCGCTATTCTCAATGTTTTATATGTTAGCATCTCCAAACTTTTTTATCGTATACTGTTTTTTTGAATCATATATTTTTTTATACATTGTTTGAAGGTGAATTAATCTTAACATTATTTTGAATGTTTGTCTTAGCATTTTCTGCTAGCTAAATTTATCCCAATGTTTGATATCCCAGAGTATCCAAGGTTTGTCTATTTTTTATTATTATTAAGTATTTAACATACTTAAACCCTGCCACACACATTTTTTCTTAAATTACACCAATTCTTTCTTAAATGTTTACACAACGCGAGACCCTTGGACGGTTCTCACAATCTTAAATGTTTACCTAACGACCTTAAATGTTTACTTAACATGTATATCACGAAATAAGCTCCACATGAAAAATAAAAATAAATTTGAATAATTAATTGAATAAAATTTAACAAAACATTATCACGTATTAATAATGAATATGATATTTAATATTAATATTATAGGATAGATATCATAAATTTAATTTATAGTTTATTTATTAATATTAATATAAAATAGTATATACAAGTATATATACATTTTAACTCTAGAGTCAAGAATGATCAATTTGTAGGTACAAAACTTTATTATCATAAACAAAATCAAAATTTCAAAATTCAAAATTTACATTTAAAAATGTTAAAAATAATATTGAATAAAATTTAAATAATTGTTTAGAAAGTGTTATAGCATTATAATTACTATAAATATTGGTACAATGTTATAATATTCTATAAATTATTCAGTCTCATATATATGATGGAATTGTTGAGTGCAAAATCTATATGACAAAAGTATTAGGTGCAGATGTATATCAGGGAACAAACTCTGCATGAAAAATGAAAAATAAAAATAAATATTAATAATTAATTGAATAAAATTTAACAAAACATTATCACATTAATAATGAATACCATATTTAATATTAATATTATATAATAGATATTATTAATTTAATTTATAAATCTTGGTAAAATGTTGTAATATTCTATAAATTACTAAATCTCATGTTGCGTTGCTCAGACTCCTGATACATAAGCATGATTATAAATGTATATGACATAAGTGTTGGGTGCAAGATGTATATCAAGAAACAAGCTAGACATGAAAAATGAAAAATAAAATTAAATGTGAATAATTAATTGAATAAAATTTAACAAAACATTATCACATTTGGGTGCAAAATGTATATGGCGAAAATGTTGGGTGCAAAATCTATATCAGGAAAGTTCGACATGAAAAATGAAAAAAAAATAATAAATTTGAATAAAATTTAACAAAACATTATTACATATTAATAAAAAAATAAATGTGAATAATTAATTGAATAAAATTTAACAAAACATTATCACATTTGGGTGCAAAATGTATATGGTGAAAAAATTGGGTGCAAAATCTATATCACTAAAGTTGTACATGAAAAATGAAAAATAATAATAAATTTGAATAAAATTTAACAAAACATTATCACATATTAATAATGAATACAATATTTAATATTAATAGTATAAGATAGATATCATAAATTTAATTTATAGTTTATTTATTAATATTAATATAAAATAGTATATACAAGTATATATATATTTTAACTCTAGAGTCGGGAATGATCAATTTCGAAGTACAAACCTTTATTATCATAAGCAAAATCGAAATTCTAGAATTTCGAATTTACATTTAAAAACATTAAAAATAATATTGAATAAAATTTAAATAATTGTTGATACTATTCTTCAAGTAAAAAGTGTTATAACATTATATAAATTACTATAAATCTTAGTACAATGTTATAATATTCTATAAATTACTAAATATGATACATAAACATGCACAATTCCGTAATTGTTGGGTGCAAAATGTATATGATGAAAGTGTTGGGTGCAAAATGTATATCACAGAACAAGTTCGACATGAAAAATGAAAAATAAAATAAAATTTGAAAAATTAATTGAATAAAATTTAACAAAACATTATCACGTATTAATAATGAATACAATATTTAATATTAATATTTTAGGATAGATATCATAAATTTAATTTATAGTTTATTTATTAATATTAATATAAAATAACATATACAAGTATATATCCATTTTAACCTTAGAGTTAAGAATGATCAATTTCTAGGTACAAACCTTTATTATCATAAAAAAAAAAAAAAATCAAAATTTCAAATTTACATTTAAAAACATTAAAAATAATATTAAATAAAATTTAAATAATTATTTATACTATTTTTTAAGTAAAAAGTGTTATAGCATTATATAAATTACTATAAATCTTGGTACAATGTTATAATATTTTAAAATTTACTAAATTTTATATGTCATGATGTGATTGAATAATAGATTGGAGGTCTTATTGTAGTTTTAGCTATTCTCAATATTTTATATGTTAGCATATCCAAACTTTTTGATGGTATACGGTCCTTTTGAATCATATATTTTCTTATGCATTGCTTGAAGGTGGATTAATGCTAACATTAGTTCTATGTTTTTCTTAATATTTTCTGCTAGCTAAATTTATCCCAATGTTTGATATGCTAGGGCATCCAAGGTTTGTCTATTTATTATTATTATTAAGTATTTAGCATACTTAGAGTGCGCCACAAACATTCTTGACTCAAAGCCTTAAATGTTAACATGTATATCACGGAACAACACGACATGAAAAATAAAAATAAACTTGAATAATTAATTGAATCAAATTTAACAAAACATTATTACATATTAATAATGAATATTATATTTAATATTAATATTATATGATACATATCATAAATTTAATTTATAGTTTATTTATTAATATTAATATAAAATAGTATATACACATACATATCCATTTTAACTCTAGAGTCAAGAATGATCAATTTTTAGGTACAAACATTTATTATTATAAACAAAATCAAAATTTCAAAATTTGAAATTTTACATTTAGAAAGTTTAAAAATAATATTGAATAAAATTTAAATAATTGTTTATACTATTTTTAAGTAAAAAATGTTATAGCATTATATAAATTACTATAAATATTGGTATAATGTTATAATATTCTATAAATTACTGAGTTTCATGTATATGATGAAATTGTTGGGTGCAAAATGTATATGACTAAAGTGTTGGGTGCAAGATGTATATCACTGAACAATGTGACATTACATATGAAAAATAAAAATAAATAGAATAAAAAATGATCAATTTTTAAGTAAAAACCTTTATTATCATAAACAAAATCAAAATTCCAAAATTCTTAATTTACATTTAAAAACATTAAAAATAATATTGAATCAAATTTAAATAATTGTTTTTATTATTATTTAAGTAAAAAGTGTTATAGCATTATATAAATTACTATAAAGTGTTATAACATTATATAGATTACTATAAATCTTGGTACATTGTTATAATATTCTATAAATTACTAAATTTCATGTTGATGTTGGTTTGGATTGAACTAGTGATGCATAAGCATGACTATAGATGTGAACTCCACAACCAGTGAACCCACGACTCCGCCAACCAACGACTAAGGAAAGTGTTGGGTGCAAAATGTATATCACCGAACATGATAGACATGCAAAATAAAAATAAAAATAAATTTCAATAAATAATTAAATAAAATTTAACAAAACATTATCAGAATAAGATATTTAATATTAATATTATAGGATAGATATCATAAATTAAATTTATAGTTTATTTATTAATATTAATATAAAATAATATATACAAGTATATATCCATTTTAACTGTAAGTACAAACTTTTATTATCATAAACAAAATCAAAATTCCAAAATTCCAAATTTACATTTAAAAACATTAAAAATAATATTAAATAAAATTTAAATAATTGTTTATGCTATTATTTAGGTAAAAAATGTTATAACATTATATAAATTACTATAAATCTTGGTACAATGTTACAATATTCTATAAATTACTAAATTTGCATCGGGGTGGGACTCGTGATACATAAGCATGACTATAAATGTGAACCCGCAACTCCATTAACCGGTCACTACGTAATTGTTGGGTGCAAAATGTATATGATGTAAGTGTTAAATGCAAAATGTATATCACGAAACAAGCTCTACATGAAAAATGTGAACCTCCCGACTCCGTAATTGTTGGGTGCAAAATGTATATCACTTATATGATCAAATTCTAGGCACAAACCTGTATTATCATAAACAAAATCAAAATACCAAAATTTCAAATTTACATTTAAAAACATTAAAAATAATATTGAATAAAATTTAAATAATTGTTTATACTATTCTTTAAGTAAAAAGTGTTATAGCATTATGATGATTATGATTATTAATGTCCACTAAGACCTAATTGGTCTATTATCAGACCTTAAGAGGGTAAGTGATTACTTGTGATTCTTTAGAATTTTGTTTCTGTGCTCAAAAAGCATTAAGAGAAGCTTTCCAAGATCACTATACTTTTGTTGAGTTAAGAGGTTAGGAAGGTTGGTAGTGTGATCAATATTTTGAAAATGCGATCTAATATGGGTATAGGTTGGACAATCTAAGAGAAAGTACTTTTCATCTTCAACCTTCTTAGTGTCACAAAGGTGACACACTCTTTCATCCCATGGCGTTTTAAGAATTGACCAATGCCTAGTTTCACTATGGAGCTCATAAGAATTTGTTCTTATCTTAGAAATGCTTGGCAAAACAGATAGATAATTTTGATCTTCTAGATTAGAGTTGATTACATCTTTATTAGTATAAATATTGGTACAATGTTATAATATTTTATAAATTAATAATCTCACGTTGCGGTTAGTGGGGATAGGACTCGTGATAGATAAGCATGACTATAAATGCCAACCCACCACTATATAATTGTTGGGTGCAAAATGTATATCACGGAATAATATGAACATAAAAAATGAAAAATAAAAATAACTTTCAATAATTAAGTAAATAAAATTTAACAAAACATTATTACATATTAATAATGAATACTATATTTAATATTAATATTATAAGATACATATCATGAATTTAATTTACAGTTTATTTATTAATATTAATATTAAATAGAGTCAAGAAGGATAAATTTCTAGCTACAAACCTTTATTATCATAAACAAAATCAAAATTTCAAAATTTCAAATTTACATTTAAAAACATTAAAAATAATATTGAATAAAATTTAAATAATTGTTTATACTATTCTTTAAGTAAAATGTGTTATAACATTATATAAATTACTATAAATCTTGGTACAATGTTATAATATTCTATAAATTACTAAATCTAATGTTGAGGTGGGTCGGGGTCGATGATTATAAATGTGAACCCAGACTCCATAATTGTTGGTTGAAAATGTATATGACTGAAGTGTTAAGTGCAAAATGTATATCACAAAACATGCTCAACATGAAAAATGAAAAATGTGAACCCACGACTCTTTAATTTTTGGGTACAAAATGTATATGACGAAAGAGTTGGGTGCAAATTGTATATCACACAAATATTAATATAAAATAGTAGACACAAGTATATATTCATTTTAACTGTAGAGTCAAGAATAATCAAATTCTAGGTAAAAACTTTTATTATCATAAACAAAAACAAAATTTCAAATTTACATTTAAAAACATTAAAAATAATATTGAATAAAATTTAAATAATTGTTTATACTATTATTTAAATAAAAAGTGTTATCGCATTATATAAATTACTATAATTCTTGGTACAATGTTATAATATTCTATAAATTACTAAATATCATATTGAGATTAGTTGGGGTCAGTGATACATAAACATGACTATAAATGTGAACAAACAACTCTTCCAACCCGTCACTCCATAATTATTCGGTGCAAAATGTATATCATTGAACAAGTTGGACATGAAAAATGAAAAATGTGTACTGGCCATCATCAGGTGACTTCGTAATTGTTGGGTGCAAAATGTATATGACAAAAATGTTGAGTGAAAAATTGAACATAAAAAATAAAAAATAAAAATAAATTTCAATAATTAATTGAATAAAATTTAACAAGTATTATTACATATTAATGATGAATACGATATTTAATATTAATATCATAGGATATATATCATAAATTTAATTTATAGTTTATTTATTAATATTAATATAAAATAGTATATACAATTATATATCAATTTTAATTGTAGAGTCAAGAAATATCAAATTCGTACAAACCTTTATTATCATAACCAAAATCAAACTTCCAAAATTTAAAATTTACATTTAAAAACATTAAAAACAATATTGAATAAAATTTAAATAATTGTTTATACTATTCTTTAAGTTAAAAATGTTATAGCATTATATAAATGTGATACATAACCATGACTATAAATGTGAACCCGCAACTCCTTCAACCCTCCTCCAGGCGGCCACTCCGTAATTGTTCGGTGCAAAATGTATACGATGGAAGTGTTGAGTGCAAAACATATATCACGAACAAGCTGAACATGAAAAATGAAAAACTTCTAGGTACAAATCTTTATTATCGTAAACAAAATCAAAATTCCTAAATTCCTAAATTCCTAATTTACATTTAAAAACATTAAAAACAATATTGAATAAAATTTAAATAATTGTTTATATTATTCTTTAAGTAAAAAGTGTTATAACATTATATGAATTACTATAAAATTCTTAATTTACATTTAAAAACATTAAAAACAATATTGAATAAAATTTAAATAATTGCTTATATTATTCTTTAAGTAAAAAACGTTATAACATTATATGAATTACTATAAATCTTGGGACAATGTTATAATATTCTATAAATTATTAAATCTGATGTTGCCGCATGTTGCGGTAGGTCGGGTCGGAGACTCTAAATGTTAACCCATGACTCCCTAATTGTTGGGTGAAAAATGTATATGAAGGAAGTGTTGGGTGCAAAATGTAAATCACGGAACAAACTGTGCATGAAAAATGAAAAATAAAAATAAATTTCAATAATTAATTGAATAAAATTGAGCAAAACATTATCACATATTAATAATGAATAGGATATTTAATATTAATATTATAGGATCCATATCATAAATTTAATTTATAATTTATTTATTAATATTAATATAAAATAGTATATACAAGTACATATCCATTTTAACTCTAGAGTTAAGAATGATCAATTTCTAGGTAAAAACATTTTTTATCATAAATAAAATCAAAAATCCAATGTTCTAAATATACATTTAAAACCATTAAAAATAATATTGAATAAATTTTAAATAATTCTTTATACTATTATGTAAGTAAAAACTGTTATAATTTTATAAATTACTAAATCTCATGTTGACTCCGATTCCCTCCACATGTTGGGTGCAAAATGTATATCAGAGAACAAGAAATGAAAGATGAAAAATAAAAATTAACAAAACATTATCACATATTAATAATGAATATTATATTTAATATTAATATTATATGAGAGATATCATAAATTTAATTTTTAATTTACTTATTGATATTAATATCAAATAATATATACAAGTATATATCCATTTTAACTTTAAAGTCAAATATTTAAAAATGAAAAATAAAAATAATTTTAAATAATTAATTGAATAAAAGTTAATAAAACATTATTACATATTAATAATGAATATGATATTTAATATTAATATTATAGGACATATTTCATTAATTCTACAATCTTTCATCTTCTTGGTTCAATTATTTTCACATTGATTTCTACAAATTGTATCCAAGATGGTATCACCAAATAATTGTACCAACAATTAAGTTGTTCTGGGTAAATTAACTTTTAATTTACTTTTAATTAACTCAACAAATTAATTTTTAATTTTGCAGGTAAATTAACTTTTGGACAAGGACTACCCTGCCATGCAACACTTGTTAAAGTTTATGAGTTGTAATTTTTTATGAGTTTATGAGTTGTAATAAAGTTGGATGATATATGTCGATTATGATATTTATTAAAAAATAATTTCAATAAAGTTGGATGGAATATGATATTTATTAAAAATTAATTTCAGTAAAGTTGGATTATATTTGCACATAATTTTTTGGAAAACTATATTATTTCATGTTATTTTTTATTATATCTTTAAAACATTATATATATATATATATATATATATATATATATATATAGGTTTTTGGAAATAATATATTGATGATGATGAAGATGATTAACGTTTACAAAGATCTCTAAATCTAATTGGTCTAAGCTTAAAAAGCTAAGGGATTATTTACAATTATTTGTATAGGCTTCACAATCTAAGAGAAAATGTTTTTCATCTTCAACCCTCTTACTGTTACATAGGGTTTTAGGAATTGATCAATACCAAGTTTCACTATGGAGCTCATGAGAATTTTTTTTAAGAAGCCTCTTGTCTTCCATGTTGTTTAACTTGTTCTTATACAATAGGTATCTAGTCACAGTTGTCCTCTAAATGGGGGAAAGGCTTGCCTCTAAAAGGATGATAGGATAGGGTATATTTCCTTTAATTTTGAGATTATAGGTTACAAAATTCTTTTCTATCTTCTTTATCTTTTTCCATGACTCTGTAGAGATACTGCATCCCCAAACATGTCATCCATATAGAATAATAGGATTAACAAGAGTCCCAAAGGTAAATTTTCTTATCCCATATCCAAAGGTCGATTGATTTACAATTGTTTTGAATTCTATAATAAGTTTAACATCCTCCAATTATCCTTTTCTCAATGCTATAATTCCGCTTGAGATTTTGGTGAATATAAATTACAAGATATTTGTATGAAGTCACTTGCTCCAAGTTGTTTTTGTCATATAAGAGAGTATCATATGTGATCTTATTGGATTTAATGATCATGACCTTTGTTTTGTTAGTAACTATTGGAGAAAAAATCGACCATGAGAGTGATTGATGACTATACTAGTGAGAGTTGATATCATGGACTCCTTTCCATAAGAACTATATCATAACCATAAAGAAAAAGATTGATGATTATACTAGTGAGCGTTGATATCATGGACTCCTTGCCATAAGAACTATATCATCACCATAAAGAAAAAGATTGATGACTATACTAGTGAGAGTTGGGTCCAACTTGCTTCTTCTAAACAATATTCTAACTTGTCAATGTATGTGCCAAAAATGTAGGGGACAAGGGACAACCTTAGGGTAGGGAACAAGAGACAACCTTGCTTGACTCAAATATTTCACTTAATTTCTTTCCACAAGCCCTCCCTCTTTCCTCTTAAACTTGGCAATAAGGTTCTCATACAATTATTCCTTCCAACCTATCCCAAATGTTTAATATCAAAATAATATTGAATAAAATTTAAATAATTGTTTATACTATTCTTTAAATAAAAAGTGTTATAGCATTATATAAATTACTATAAATCTTTGTACAATGTTTTAATATTCTATAAACTACTAAATCTCATGTTGTGGTGGGTCGAGGTCAGACTCCTCATACATAAGCATGATTATAAATATGAACCCATGATTCTGTAATTGTTGGGTGTAAAATGTATATCACCATACATGCTGAAAATGAAAAATGTGAACCGACTCTGTAATTGTTGGATGCAAAATGTATATGACGGAAGTGTTGGGTGAAAAATGTGTATCACTGAACAAGCGGACATGGAAAATGAAAAATAAAAATAAATTTAAATAATTAATTGAATAAAATTTAACAAAACATTATCACATATTAATAATGAATACAATATTTAATATTAATATTATAGGATAAATATCATAAATTTAATTTATAGTTTATTTATTAATATTAAATAGTAAATACAAGTATATATCCATTTTAACTGTAGAGTCAAGAAGGATCAAATTAGTACAAACCTTTACTATCATAAACAAAATCAAAATTTCAAAATTCAAAATTTACATTTAAAAACATTAAAAACAATATTGAATAAAATTTAAATAATTGTTTATACTATTCTTTAAGTAAAAATGTTATAGCATTATATAAATGACTATAAATCTTGGTACAAGGTGATAATATTTTATAAATTAGTAAATCTCATGTTGTTGTAGGTAGGACTGGTAATACATAACCATGACTATAAATGTGAACCAGCAATTCCGTCAACCCGTCACTCCGTAATTGTTGGGTGCAAAATGTATACGAAAGAAGTGTTGGGTGCAAAACGTATATCATGAACAAGCTCCACATGAAAAATGAGAAATAAAAATAAATAGAGTGAAGAATGATCAATTTCTAAGTACAAATCTTTATTATCATAAACAAAATCAAAATCCCAAAATTCCTAATTTACATTTAAAAACATTAAAAATAATATTGAATAAAATTTAAATAATTGTTTATACTCTTCTTTAAGTAAAAAGTTTTATAACATTATATGAATTACTATAAATCTTGGTACAATGTTATAATATTCTATAAATTATTAAATCTCATAATGAGGTAGGTGGTGGTCCGAGACTATAAATGTGAATCCGCGACTCCGTAATTGTTGGGTGCAAAATGTATATCATAGAACAAAACAGACATTAAAAATAAAAAATAAAAATAAATTTCAATAATTAATTGAATAAAATTGAACAACTTATTAATAATGAATAAGATATTTAATATTAATATTATAACATACATATCATAAATTTAATTTATAGTTTATTTATTAATATTAATATAAAATAGTATATACAAATATATATCTATTTTAACTCTAGAGTCAAGAATGATCAATTTTTAGGTACAAACATTTTTTATCATAAACAAAATCAAAATTCCAAAGTTCCAAATATACATTTAAAACCATTAAAAATAACATTAAATAAATGTTAAATAATTGTTTATACTATTCTTTAAGTAAACAATGTTATAACATTATATAATATATATTTTATATGTTATATGTTATAATATGTTATATTTTATAAGTATGACTATAAATGTAAACCTGCAACTCTGTAAACTCGTAACTCCGTAATTATTGGGTGCAAAATGTATATCACAAAACAATATGTATATCACAGAACAATAAATGGAAAATGGAAAATAAAAATTAGCAAAACATTATCACATATTAATAATGAATACTATATTTAATATTAATATTATATGATAGATATTATAAATTTAATGTATAGTTTATTTATTAATATTAATATAAAATAGTATATACAAGTATATATCCAAAATTCTTAATTTACATTTAAAAACATTAAAATTAATATTGAATAAAATTTTAATAATCGTTTATATTATTTAAGTAAAAAGTGTTATAGCATTATATGAATTAGTATAAATCTTGGTACAATGTTATAATATTTTATAAATTACTAAATCTCATGTTGTCTTCGTGATACATAAGCATGACTATAAATGTGAAGGGAACTCGTGACTCCATAATTATTGGATGCAAAATGTATATGAAGAAAGTGAAATGTAAACCATTAATATTACATTATCATATTATCACATATCAATAATGAATACGATATTTAATATTGTCACATATCAATAATGAATACAATATTTAATATTAATATTATAGGATAGATATCATTAATTCTACAATTTTCCATCTTATTGGTTCAATTCTTTTCACATTGATTTCTACAAATTGTATCCAAGATGGTATCACCAAATAATTGTACCAACAATTAAGTTGTTCCGGATAAATTAAATTTTAATTAACTTAACAAATTAACTTTTAATTTTGCACGTAAATTAACTTTTGGGCAAGGACTATTCTTCCATGCAACACTTGTTAAAGTTTATGAGTTGTAATTTTTTAAATTTATTTCTAGTTATGTTTTATAAAAGTTTATATAATAGGTGGATGATTTTATTAAAAAATAATTTCAATAAAGTTGGATGATACATTTCGATTATGATATTTATTAAAAAATAATTTCTATAAAGTTAGATGATATTTTTGGAATATGATATTTATTAAAAATTAATTTTAATAAAGTTGGATTATATTTGCACATAATTTTTTGGAAAACTATATTATTTCATGTTTTTTTTATTATATCTTTAAAACATTATATATATAGATATTGGTTTTGGGGAATAATATATTGTATAATCTATGAGAATTATTAGTCAATATTGATGATGAAGAAGATGATTAACCTTTAGAAATATCTGTAAACTTAATTGGTCTAAGCTTAAAAAAGTAAGGGATTATTTGCAATTATTTAGAATACAATTTTGTTGAGTTAAAAGGTTAGGAAGGTTGGTGGTGTGACAAATATTTGGAAATTGAGATTTCATCTTCAACACTGTTACTATCACATAGGGTTTTAGGAATTGACCAATACCAAGTTTCACTATGGAGCTCATGAGAATTTGTTCTTATTTTAGCAACATTTTTTTTTTCTTTACATTTGTCAAAACATGGAGATGTTTTTTATCTTCTAGATTAGGGTTGATTACCCCCTTATAATACCTTAAATTTATTTTTTCCTCTAACTTTTTATCACACCACATTTTCCATTTAAATTTAGATTTAATAATATTTTTAATAGTATCCTTATTCTACATAATGATCTCTTATGTTATTCCCCAATGGCTTAGCCAAGAGTGGACATCTTTATGCCATTCCCGCTTGAGTCGAAGGTGGTTTTGGCTAGAGTTTGAAGCAATTTTAGGAAGTCTCTTGTCTTCTATATTGTTTTACTTGTTCTTATACAATAGGTATCTAGTCATAGTTGTCCTCTCAATGGGGGAAAGACTTGCCTCTAAAAGGATGATAGGATAGGGTATATTTCCTTTAATTTTGAGATTATAGGTTACAAAATTATTTTCTATCTTCTTTATCTTTCTCTATGACTCTATAGAGATACTGCATCCCCAAACATGTCATCCATATAGAATAATAGGAGTAACAAGAGTCCCAAATAGAAGTTTTCTTATCCCATATCTAAAGATAGGTTGATTTACAATTGTTTTGAAGTCTATAACAAGTTTAACATCCTCCAATTATCCTTTTCTCAATGCTATAATTCCGCTTGAGATTTTAGTGAATATCAATTCCAAGATATTTGTATGAAGTCACTTCCTCCAAGTTGTTTTTCTCATATAGGAGAGTGTCATATGTGATCTTATTGGATTAAGGATCACGACCTTTGTTTTGTTAGTAACTATTGGAGCAAAAATTGACCAATGAGAGGAGTGGAGACTGACTCATCATCATCACCATAAAGAAAAAGATTGATGACTATACTAGTGAGAGTTGATATCATGGACTCCTTTCCATAAGAACTAAATCATCACCATAAAGAAAAAGATTGATGACTATACTAGTGAGAGTTGGGCCGACACAATGTGCTTCTTCTAAACAATATTCTAACTTGTCAACGTATATGCCAAAAAGGGTAGGGGACAAGGGACAACCTTAGAGTAGGGAACAAGAGACAACTTTGCTTGACTCAAATATGCACTTTATTTCTTTCCACTAGCCCTCCCTCATTTCTCTTTGATGCAGGAGCATAGGCTCATGAAAACGAAGTCACCCATGACTTCATCAAAATTGAGAGAATTCAAAGAGACCTAGGGTCTCACACTTGTATAATTTATTATTTTGTGGAAAATTTGAATAATGGACAAGGATTCT